>PVKP010026575.1:18528-32417 GCA_004027715.1 Plecturocebus donacophilus | reverse complement strand
TGAATATTGGCCTGCCTTGCTAGGTTGGGGAAGTTTTCCTGGATAATATCCTGAAGAGTATTTTCCAGCTTGGATTCATCCTCTTCATCACATTCAGGTACACCTATCAAACGTAGATTAGGTCTTTTCACATAGTCCCATATTTCTTGGAGACTTTGTTCATTCCTTTTTACCCTTTTTTCTGTCATCTTGCCTTCTCATTTTATTTCATTGAGTTGATCTTCGACCTCTGATATCCTTTCTTCTGCTTGGTCAATTTGGCTGTTGAAACTTGTGCATGCTTCGGAAAGTTCTCGTGTTGTGTTTTTCAGCTCCATCAATTCACTTATGTTCTTCTCTAAGTTGTCCATTCTCGTTAACATTTCGTTAAATCTTCTTTCAAGGTTCTTAGTTTCTTTGCATTGGGTTAGAACATGTTCTTTTAGCTCACAGAAGTTTCTTATTAGCCACCTTCTGAAGCCTGATTCTGTGAGTTCATCACACTCATCCTCTGTCAAGCCTTGTTCTCTTGCTGAAGGGGAGCTGCGATCCCCTGTAGGAGGAGAGGCATTCTGATTTCAGGTGTTCTCAGCCTTTTTGCACTGTTTTCTTCCCATTTTTGTGGATTTATCCACCTGTCGTCTTTGTAATTGCCGACTTTCAGATTGGGTCTCTGAGTGGACGTCTGGCTTGTTAGTTATTAAGTTTTTTCTGTTTCTTAGTTTTCCTTCAGGGGGCGCCCCTTCCCCACAGAGCTGGGCCTTCCCAGGTTCAGCTGTGCTCGCTCTCTCCTCAGCGCTTCCAATTGCTGTTCTTCTTGTGGGGATGGGACCAGCGGAGCCTTTGGGCACCTGGTCCCGTACACTCCACACCGAGAAGCGCCACGCCGGCCAAAAGAGTCGTGCTGGCGACCCAGGTGGCTCCTTCGCCGGAAATCTCCCAGTCTGTGGGCATCAAAAATTCGTCTGCAATTGCAGCATCCACTCGCTCTCTGCGCTTTCACTGGGAGCTACAATCCTGAGCTGCTGCTACGCAGCCATCTTCGATCTCTCTCCACCCGGTGATGAAGTTTTTTCTGTCTATTAGTTTTCCTTTGGCAGACACCCGTTCCCCACAGAGCCGGACCTTCCCGGGTTCACTGTGCTTCTGTGAAACTCTCAGTCCTCAGCACTTCCAATTGCTGTTTTCCTTGTGGGGATGGGACCAGCCGAGCCCGTCCGTCCCGTATTCTCCGCTGTATACTCCACACCGGGAAGCACCGCACTGGGGCGCTGGCAAAACAGCCGCGCCGGCCAAAAGAGTCGCGCTGGCGACCCGTGTGTCTCCTCTGCCGGGAATCTCCCGGTCTGTGGGCAACAAAAATTCATCGGAAAGTGCGGTGTCCACTCGTTCTCTGTGCTTTCACTGGGAGCTACGTTCCTGAGCTGTTGCTAATCAGCCATCTTGGATCTCTCCAGGTTCATTTTTTTTTACGGATTTGTTATTTTAATTAAGAACCTACTTTGTCCCATTTAATTATATTTGCTTTGAATTCTAGTTAACCCAATATTACTCTTATGACTTCAATCTTTTCACTCACATTTGCTTAAGTATCTCTATGCATCCTTTTTATTTTTAACCTTTCTATTATTTTGTTTTGTTTTTGTTTTTTCTAAGTGGTTTGCTGCTGTTTTCTGATTATATTTTAAATTATTTACTTTTTTATTAGGTTGGGTAGCAGGGGAGACTGATATATTTAGAGTATACTTGTGGTTAAAACTGATAGTAAATATAGAGATATTTCTAAATTACCAAACATTATTTAATTTCAAAGTCAAAGCAAATCTAATTAAATTATCTTTTAAAATTGCATTTCCAGGATCTTTTGAGACATATATTAACCCACAGGAATGGGAAGGCTATTGTAAAATGAAACACGAAGAGAAACACATAAGACAGGAAAAGAAGGCCGCACACCAGGATCCTTGGAGTGCAGGATTGAGTTCTTTCCATAAGCTAATTCTTATTAAATGTTGTAAAGAAGAAAAGGTAGGACATTTTTTTAAATTGAAGGACTATGTTACAATTATTTCTACTAAAGCTCACTAGCCAGTTATGATTTATAAATTTATTTGAGGGTAACAATGGCCAAGTTCAGGAGATGACTCAAAAAAATGAAACATGGTTCTTTGTTACTAGAACATAATATTATATAGAGAGAATCATGAAAGAGAGCCAGCCAAGGCCATGGTTATCCTTTCCCTGGTGTGTGCCATTAGAGTACCGTGCTCTCCGCTGGAGAGATAGGGTCTGTTGGTAAGCTTTAGAAGGGAAATAATGGGCCTTTCAGATCTTGGCAACAACGAAGAGGAGACTTTGAAAGGCACAAAGCCTTAGTTACCAGGACCTGTTTGAAGATAAAAGAAATTATGGCAGCCTGAATTAAGACAGAGGTAGTAGATTAGAGAGATGAAGGGGGCATGGAGATGAAGCAATTGATATGGCTCCCAGTTTCTGTTTGCATGCCAAAGGGGATAGTTGTGCCAAAAACTAAGCAAATGTGAAAAGAGTAATGTGTGAGAGAAAGACGCTATTGATTCTACAGCTATCAGAGTGGATAGCAGTCTGGAAGTCAGCTCATGGAAGTAGGAAACTGTAGAGAGACACGTGAATTAGAAATAGAGATTTGGGGGTCAGCATTCAGTTGGAAAGTAAAACTCAGAGTTGTTAGGATTGTAGAAGAATAAAACATAACAGAATAAGAGAAAAGATAGGCAAAAAATGAAGCTCTGATTACCACCAAGTTTTAAAAGGTGGAGAGAAAGGATAAGGAGTCCATGAGAAGGAATAGCAGAGGGTCAGGAAAAACATTAGGAGAAAAAAAGTGTCATGGAAACCAAGGAGGTACAACCTCAGTGACTCAAGGAGGTCAACACAGCACAAGTTATCAACAGAATGAATACAGCATTCAGGACAGTTCCAGTTTCTACGTGTTTAGATATGATTCCTAATTTTGTTGTTAACAAGGGAATACTATTATCTGCTAAGGATTTGAGTGGTGAATTTCAGGAAGCATTAGAGAAAATGGAGGTTGTTTCTTTCGGAAAAGGTAGAAAGAACTAACTGGAAAAGATAAAAGCATACTTGGGAGGTGTTGAAGCTATGTTGTAGGATTTTCTGCAATCTCTGTGTGCTACTCTGCTTTGCATTGCTATAAAGGAATGCCTGAGGCCGGGTAATTTATAAAGAATGGAGTTTTATTTGGCTCACAGTTCTGCAGGCTGTACAAGCATGAAACCAGCATCTTCTTGGCTTCTGGTGAGGCTTCAGGAAGCTTTTACATATGGTGAAAGGCAAAGGGAGAGCAGGCACATCATATGGTGAGAGAAGAAGCAAGAAAGAGGGGAATGAGGCACCAGACTGTTTTAGATGTCTATCTTTTGTGGAGCTACTAAAGCAAGAATTCACTCATTTCTATCAAGAGGGCACCAAGCAATTTATGAGGGCTACACCTCCATGACCCAAACACTTCCCATTAGGCCCTACCTTCAATATTGGGGATCACATTTCAACATGAGATTTGGAGGCAACAAATATCGAAACTGTATTATTCCACTCCTGGTCCCCCAAATCTCATGTCCTTCTTATATTGCAAATACAATCATGCCTTCCCAATAGTCCTCAAAAGTCTTAACTCATCCCAGTGCTAGCTCAAAGTTTCAAAGTCCAAAGTCTCATCCAAGACTGAGACTCAAGGCAAGTTCCTTCCACCTATGAACCCATGAGATCAAAAACAACTTACTTACTTCTAAGATACAGTGGTGGTTTGGACATTGGGTAAACATTCCTATTCTAAAAGGGACAAATCAGCTAAAAGGAAAGAGCCACAGGCCCCATGTAAGTCTGAAACTCAGTAGTGAAGACACGAAATCTTAAAGCTCCAGAATAATCCTTCACACCGTGTTCTGCATCCTGAGCACTCTGGTGCAAGGTGTGTGCTTCTAGGGCCTTAGGAAACCCTGTCCCCATGGCTTTTTGGAGAGCTATCCATGTTGACTGCCCTACTGGGTTGTAATTGAATGTCTATGGCTTACCCAGACTGAGGATGCACACTGCCAATATCTCTACCATTCTCACAGCTCCACCAGGCAACACCCCAGTGGGGACTCTATGTGGGGACTCTAACCCCACATTTCCCCTTGGCACTAGTAGGATCTCTCTGTGGGTGTTCCACCCGTGCACATGCTTCTGCCTGGGCACCCTGGCTTTCCAATACATCTGAAATCTAGTTGGAAGCTGCCAAGCCTCCTTCACTCTTGCATTCTGCACAACTGTAGACTTAACATCACATGGAAGCCACCAAGGCTTATGTATTATGCTCTCCAGAGTAGCAGCCCGAGCCATACCTGGAGTCCTCTGAGCCAAGGGTAGAGCTGGAGCCTTTGGGACTTGGGGAGCAGCTTCCATAAAGGGCTCAGGGCAGCAATGCCCAAGGATTCCATTCTTGCCTCCTAGGCCTCTGGACCTGCAATGGAAGGGACTACCTGGAAGATTTCTGAAATGCCTTTGAAGTCTTTTTCCCCTTGCCTTGAATAGTAGCACTTGGCTCCCATTTAGTCATGCTAATCTCTCTAGCAAGTGGTTGTTCTGCAGGTCTCTTAGAATCCTTTCCTGAAAATGCTGTTTCCTTCCCTACCACATGAGTAGGCTACAAATTTTCCAAATTTTTACCCTCAGTTTCCCTTTTAGTTGTTAAGTCCCAACTTTAAGTCATTCCTTTGCTTCTATATCTGATTGTAGGCTGTTAGGAGGAGCTATGACACTTCTTGACCACTTTGTGGTGAAAAAATTAGATGATGAAAAAATTTGAAATTTCTTCTACCAGATAACCTAGGTCATCACTCTTAAGTTCAAACTTCCACAAATCCCTAGTGCATGGACACAATACAGCCAAGTCCTTTGCTAAGGCATAACAAGGGTGACAGTTGTTCCAGTTCACAACTTCATCAGCCTGGCTTTCACTGTTCATATTTCTATCAGCATTTGGTCACAACTTAGCCAGTCTCTGAGAAGTTCCAAACTTTCCCTCATCTTCCTGTCTTCTGAGCCTGCCAAATTCTTCCAGTCTTTTCTCATTACTCAGTTCCAAAGCTGCTTCCACATTTTCTGGTACTTTTATAGCAATGCCCCACTCCTCAGTACCAATTTTTTGTATTGTTCCATTTTGCATTGCTATAAAGAAATACCTGAGGCTGGATAATTTATAAATAAAGGAAGTTCATTGGGCTCACAGTTCTACAAGCTGTACAAGTATGGCACCAGCATCTTCTTGGCTTCCAGTGTGACCTCAGGAAGCTTTTACATATTGGTGAAAGGCAAAGGGGGAGCAGACATGTCACATGATGTGAGAGAGAGCAAGAAAGAGGAGAGAGAGTCACCCCCAGACTCTTTTAAACAACTAACTCTTTATGAACTAGTAGAGTGAGAACTTACTCATTTCTGTGGGGAGAGTGCCAAGCCGTTCATGAGGGATCCACATTCATGACCCAAACACCTTCAAACAAGCCCCACCTCCAATATTGGGAATCACATTTCAACATGAGATTTGGAGGGGCAAACATTTAAGCTATGTCACTCTAGAGGAACACAGAAAATAAGTTATGTGATTGACCTTAAACACAGATTATTGTAATAAAAGAATAGAGAATGCAAGACCACTGAGAATGTTGGTAAAAGTAGTTATAGGAAAATTAGAGATACAGAAAGGGCTTATAGAGTGGGAGAAAAGGAACAACCAGTAGGTGGAAATTTATTTGAGAAATAATGTAGTTATACTAGGGATGTAGCACAGCTGAAAGGATGGGAGAGGTTATAATCAAAAGTGAGCTTAAAATGTCTAATGGGGAGCCGTTCTAAGTGATGTTAATATTCTGAGGTTGACCATGGGTATGGGTGACTGTGAAAGAGATAAGAGGATGTGCACTGGAGTTAGAGGCCAAGGAACTGCAAGGTTAGGCTGTTGGATCTCCATGTGAACCCTCAACCTGAGTTGTGTCAGCTCAGATGGTGACAGGATAATGCCTGGGATGCAGTAGATAAATCCATAACACTTTGTTCAACTGAACAGATATAAAATAGAAAGGAAGGCTGGCTATGATCCAGGTGGAAAGTCTCCAGTGAATATGGACAATAGCTACCAGGTTGGATTGTGAAAAAATGAGAGGATGACTAGATGCCATGAGTCAAAAAAAAGGAGTTTTCAAAATAAAATCATTGAAGTTAGACAATTATAAACTATGAAAACTTTTGCAAGACATACAGTCTGATTTCTGCAACAACACATTTTGTTTGTTTTTCAAAGGTAAATAGGAGATGGAGAATCAAGTTTATAGATCAGAAGAGACTTAGGAGACAAAATGTTCTCTATGTATAAGCTTTATTAGATCCTAACTTAATATCCCAAATATACATAATAACATACTGTTAAACATATACAATAATCTACTATACACACACTCACATTTATAGTTTAGAAAAATGTGAATGATTTGATAATATTAAGGAATTATTGTTACTTTTCTAGATGCAATTGTCGTACTGTGGTTATGCTTTTTTTTTTTTTTTTTGAGATGGGGTTTCTCTCTGTTGCTGATCTTCACTCACTGTAACCTCCACCTACCAGGCTCAAGGAATCCTCCCACTTCAGCCTCCCAAGTAGCTGGGACCACAGGCATGCACCATCACACCTGGCTAATTTTGTATTTTTTTGTAAAAATGGGGCTTCATCATGTTGCCCAGGCCAGTCTCAAACTCCTAAGCTCAGGCATTCCTCCCACCTCAGCCTCCCAAAGTGCTGGGATTGCAGGCATGAGCCACCACGCCCAGCCTATTCTCTTATATGTACTTGAAATTTTCCATAGTAAAAAAATATTTTGACTCTTAGTCACATTCTCGAATACCTAAACTCTCGTGCAACATGTCCAAGGATAGCTGTCCACATGTGACCAAAGCTACAAACAGTAGATACTCTCATACCAGACTCACAAAGGTTTAACTGAAAATTCTTATCAATGCCTTCAACCAAAAACCTTACTCAGGTTGTGATACCACATAATTGGTAGCATATATTCACAAATCCACATCAGTCAGAACTCAAATTAGGTTTCAGAAATGAAGAGCTAGACACTCATTCCAGAGAAGACAAGAACCTGGATCAGTCAATACCAAGAACAGGATCACCCTGAAGAAAAGATTGAAGTATGACAGTGTTGTCCCAGCTATACCTCCTCCCAATTAGAGCCCTCATCAAGGCATTTAGGAACAATCCTTACCCTGCTATTTATGCCAAAGAACAACTTTCTGAAGAAATTGGGGCTCAAGAGTGAAGAACCCAAATTTCATGTCAAAACTGAAGACCTAGATTCCCTGACTAGAGAGAAAGAGTATGTAAGAAAGCCTTAGAACTAAGACAAGACCAGAAACAAGACCTCTGTGATGAGAGAGTTCACAGTAACCAAACTGTTGTTCCCAGGTCTGTTCACAGTCGGAGCCTCTTGGGCATCCAGTGCTGCTATACAGTGGAATCAACTGCTCTACTGAGAGAAAGAAGATATACCAACGAAGTGGCTTCTGTGTGAAACTATAGTTTTACACAAAAAGCAGGCCTTCTTCATAAATAGGATGTTTAGACTTAAAGATAACATTTCATTTCAAAAAACTCTTAGCCATGTGATAAAGGCTCATTAGAACTACAGCAGGAAATAGAATGCTTGTCATCCCAACAGTCCTTTCTTTGGTATCAATATTATCAATCTCTCAGGAAAAGATTATTAGGACTTTGAACTAGAAAGAGAAAAAAACTACCATAATTCAGAGATGAACAAAGCTTGCTTGATAGAGGATAATTCATCACCACAAAACAAAGCTAAGACAAGTTTTCTACAGCAGTGTTCTCAAATTTTGGTGTACATCAGAATCATTTGGGGGTCTTGTTAAAACTGATTCCTGGGGCCCATCCCCCAGTTTCTGATTCAGTAGGTCTGGGCTAAAGACCAAGAACCCTCATTTTTAACAAGTTACCAAGTGATGCTAATGCCGCTGATTTTGCAAACATACTTTGAGAACCACTGTTTTAAGGTAATTAAATATACATAAGGATAAACCGTTTTCAAAGCTATCAGAGAGATGAGATCATATACCGTTCCCTGCAGCATCTTGGTTTCCAAGGCTAAATCCACTGGGAATTGAAATGTTTGCAGGACTGGTGTTGCAATCCAGGCTTCCTTCACCTTAGAAAGAAGATAGTTTCTTTGACAGCTAGTTTTCTCTCTGTTAAAAATCATAGAGTAACCAGAATTATGATGAATCTCACTTAGAGCAACAATTGCAAGCTTTTCCCAATTTGGTAAACCCCAGAAGTATGAATGCAATGTGAAGTCCTTATTGTTAATTCTGCCATGTGCTGACTATTTATTTAAGCAGAATATCCTATGGAAGAAAATTCCCCACGAGAGTCTCATTGCTGCTTGGCACAACTGCTTGCTAAGTAAGAAAAATCTCCATGTCATACAGATTAAGCAAGAGTTACTTGAAAATGTTAAAAATGCCACTTTAGCTGCCACAGACATATTCTCTGATCATGTGTAGTAACAAAAATTTTAACGACTTTATTGAGGGATAATTTACTCATTATACAATTCACCCATTTAAGATAATCACTTCAGTGGCATTTAGTATCTTCAGGGCTGTGCAACCATCACCAAATCAATTTAGAACATTTTAATTACCCCAAAAAGAAATGTCATACCCATAGCCATCATCCCCCAGTGCCATCATCACCAATACTACTCTACTCCTGTCTCTATAGATTTGCCTATTCTGGTCTTTTGTGTCTGTCCTTTCATTTAACATAATACTTTAAAGATTCACCAATGTTGTATCATGTGTCGGTACTTCATTCCCTTTTATTGCAAATAATATGCTATTGCATGGATATGCCACATTTTATGTATTCATTCTGAGTTGATGAACATTTGTGTTGTTTCCACTTTCTGACTATTATGGATAATGCTGCCAAAAACATTGGTGTTCAAGTTTTTGTGTGGACATGTGTTTTAATTTCTCTCATATATATACTTAGTGAAATTGCTGAATTATATGGTATGTTTAACTTTTTGATGAACTGCCAGACTGTTTTCCTAAAAGGCTGTATCATTTTACATTCCCAACATCAGTGTATGAGGGTTCCAATTTCTCCACACTGTCACAACATTTATTATTATCTTTTTTATTATAGCCATCCTAGTGGGTCTGAGATGGTATCTTACGGCTTTGATTTGCATTTCCCTAATGATAATGATCATATTTTCTTATGCTTCTTGGCTATTTGTAGAACTGTCTATTCAGATTCTTTACCACTTTAAACTGGATTATTTATCATTTTATCATGCAGTTTTAAGAGTTTTTTTTTTTTAATATCCTAGCTACAAGTTTCTTATCAGATATATGATTTGCCAAGAATGTTCTCCCATCCTGTGTCTTTTCACTTTCTTGGTAGTGTCCTTTTGAAGCACAAAAGCTTTTAATTTTGATATGTTCAGTTTGTCTATTTTTGTTTCTTCTGTTGCTTGTGCTTTTGGTGTCACAACTAAGAAACCATTGCCTAATCCAGGGTCACAAACATTTACTCCTGTGTTTTCTTCTAAGAATTTACCTAGCACTTTGGGTGACTGAGGCGGGCAGATCACCTGAAGTCAGAAGTTCAAGACCAGCCTGACCAACATACAGAAACCCCGTCTCTACTAAAAATACAAAATTAGCTGAGTGTGGGGCACATGCCTGTAATCCCAGCTACTCAGGAGGCTGAGGCAGGAGAATCGCTTGAACCCCAGAGGTGGAAGCTGTGATGAGCCAAGATCTCACCATTGCATTCCAGCCTGGGCAACAAGAGCAAGACTCTGTCTAAATAAATAAATTTATTTTTTTTTTAAAAAAGAATTTACATAGTTTTGGCTCTTACATTTAGGTCTGATATATTTTGATTTAATTTTTTTTTTTTTTGAGACAAGAGTCTCACTCTATCTCCAGGCTGGAGTGCAGTGGCACAATCTTGGCTCACTGCAGTCTCTGCCTCCTGGGTTCAAGCAATTCTCTTGCCTCAGCCTCCTGAGTAGCTAGGACTACAGGTGCATGCCACCACACCCAGCTAATTTTTGTATTTTTAGTAGAGACAAGGTTTCACCATGTTGGCCAGGATGGTCTTGATCTCTTGACCTCGTGATCCACCTGCCTTGGCCTCCCAAAGTGCTGGGATTACAGATGTGAGCCACCACACCTGGCCCTGAATTAATTTTTGTATATTGTGTGAAGAAAGGGTCCAACTTCATTCTTTTCCATGTGGCTGCCAGTTGTCACAGCATCATTTGTTGAAAGACTATTCTATATCCATTGAATGATTCTGGCAGCCTTGCTGAAAATTGGTTTACTACAATGGTGCTTTATTCTTTTTGCTTAGGATTGACTTGGCTATCGGGTCAATGTTAGCTTGATAGGGATAGCATTGAATCTATAAATTACTTTGGGAAGTAGACCATTTGACCCAGCAATTCCATTACTGGGTATATACCCAAAGGATTATAAATTGATCTATTATAAAGACACATGCACATGTATGTTCATTGCAGCACTGTTTACAATAGCAAAGACTTAGAACCAACCCAAATGCTCATCAAAGATAGACCAGATAAAGAAAATGTGGTACATATACACCATGGAATATTATGCAGCCATAAAAAACGATGAGTTCATGTCCTTTGCAGGGACATGGATGACTCTGGAAATCATCATTCTCAGCAAACTGATACAAGAACAGAAAACCAAACACCACATGTTCTCATTCCTAAGTGGGTGTTGAACAATGAGAACACATGGACACAGGAAGGGGAACATCACACACTGGGGTCTGTTGCGGGTTGTGGGGCTAGGGGAGGGATAGCAAGGGATGGAGAGATTGAGGGGTAACATTAGGAGAAATACCTAATGTAGGTGATGAGGGGATGGAGGTAGCAAACCACCATGGCATGTGTATACCTATGTAAAATCCTGCAAGATCTGTACATGTACCCCAGAACTTAAAGTAAAATAAATAAATAAAATAAGAATGGCATTGAACCTATAGATCAATTTGGGAAATATTAACATCTTAACAACATTAAGTCATCTGATCTATGAACAGGTGGTGTTTTTCCACTTATTTGGATCTTCTTTAACTTTATCCCACAATATTTCATAATTCTCAGAGAACAAATTTT
This sequence comes from Plecturocebus donacophilus, assembly GCA_004027715.1. NCBI lineage: Eukaryota > Metazoa > Chordata > Mammalia > Primates > Pitheciidae > Plecturocebus > Plecturocebus donacophilus. The sequence goes on along the minus strand of PVKP010026575.1, from coordinate 21,150 downwards.
ATATACAAATTTATTTATTATATGCAAATTTATTCTTTTGTTAAGTTTATTTTTAGATAATCTATTCTTTCTGATACTGTTGCAGATTAAATTGCTTTCTTAATTTTTGCTATGATTTAAATGTGTTCCCCAAAGTTCATTTGTTAGAAACCTAATCCCTAATACAGCAGTGTTAAGCAGTGATTAGATCATGAGGACTCTGAGCTCATGAATGGTTTAATGTCATTGTCATGTGAGTGGGTTAGTTATCACAAGAGTGGGCTTGTTATAAAAGCAAGTTTGGGCCTCTCTTGCTCTCTCTTGCCTTTCTGCCCTCTACCCTGGGATGAGGCAGTATAGAGGCCCTCGTCAGATGCCATATCATGCTTTTGGACTTCCAGCCTCCAGAATCATAAGCCAAATAGATTTATGTTACGTTCTTTATAAATTACCCAGTCTCAAGTATTCTATTATAGTAGCACAAAACAGACTAAAACCATTTTCTCATTTCCTATTACTACTGTATACAATACAGTTGATTTTTGTACATTTTTGTATCCTGCAGCCTTGCCAAACTTGTTTATTAGTTTTAATAGATTTTGAGTGAGTTCCCTAGTGTTTTGTATATACAAAATCATGTCATCTTCAAATAGAGATAAATTTATTTCTTGTTTTCCCATCTAGATGCTTGTATTTTTCTTGCTTAATTGCCCTAGATAGGACCTGCAACACAATGTTGAATAGATGTTACAAGAGCAGATCTTTTCCTTGTTCCTGATCTTAGAAGAAAAGCATTCAGTCTTTCATCATTAAGTATAATGTTAGCTGTCAGATTTTCATAGATATCTGATATGATTTGGCTATGTCCCGATCCAGATGTCACCTTGAATTCTCATGTGTTGTGGAAGGGACCCAGTGAGAGGTAATTGAATCATGGGAGCAAGTCTTTCCCAGGCTGTTCTCATGATAGTGAATAAGGCTAATAAGATCTGACGGTTTTAAAAAGAGGAATCAGGAGAGAGATCCAAGATGGCCGATTAGCAACAGCTCAGCTCAGGATTGCAGCTCCCAGGGAAAGTGCAGAGAGTGAGTGGATGCCGCACTTTCAGATGAATTTTTGTTGCCCACAGACTGCGAGATTCCTGGTGGAAGAGCCCCACCGGTCACCAGCACAACTCTTTTAGCTGGCGTGGCTGTTTTGCTGGCGCCCCGGCGCAGCGCTTCTCAGTGCGGAGTGTATGGGACTGGGTGCTCTTTTAGTCAGGTTCGGCTGGTCCCATCCCCACAATGAGAACAGCAATTGGAAGCGCTGAGGACTGAAGAGTTTCACAGCAAGCACAGCCGAACCTGGGAAGGTCCAGCTCTGTGGGGAACGGGCGTCCGCCAAAGGAAAACTAAGAAACAGAAAAACTTCATTACCAGGCGGAGAGAGATCTAACATGGCCGTTTAGCAGCAGCTCAGGATTGTAGCTCCCAGTGAAAGCACAGAGAGCAAGTGGACGCTGCAATTTCAGATGAATTTTTGTGGCCCACAAACTGGGAGATTACCAGCAGAGGAGCCACACGGGTCACCAGTGCGACCCTTTTGGCCAACGTGGCTGTTTTGCTGGCACCCTGGTGCAGCACTTCTCAGTGCAGAGTGTACGGGACTGGGTGCCCTTTTAGTTGGGCTCAGCAGGTCCCATACCCACAAGGAGAACAGCAATTGAAAGTGCAGAGGACTGAGAGTTTCACAGCAAGCACAGCCGAACCCAGGAAGACCTAGCTCTGTGGGGAAGGGGCGTCCACTGAAGGAAAACTAAGAAACAGAAAAAACTTCATCACCAACAAGCCAGACGTCCACTCTGAGACCCAATCTGAAAGTCGGCATTTACAAAGAGGACAGGTGGATAAATCAACAAAAATGGGAAGAAACCAGTGCAAAAAGGCTGAGAACACCCGAAATCAGAATGCCTCTCCTCCTATAGGGGATCACACCTCCTCATTAGCAAGGGAACAAGACCTGATGGATAAGGAGTGTGATGATCTGTCAGAATCAGGCTTCAGAAGGTGGATAATAAGAAACTTCTGTGAGCTAAAAGAACATGTTCTAACCCAATGCAAAGAAACTAAGAACCTTGAAAGAAGATTTAACAAAATGCTAATGAGAATGGACAACTTAGAGAAGAATATAAGTGAATTGATGGTGCTGAAAAACACAACATGAGAACTTCACGAAGCATGCACAAGTTTCAATAGCTGAATTGACCAAGCAGAAGAAAGGATAACAGAGGTCGAAGATCAACTCAATGAAATAAAACAAGAAGGCAATATGAGAGAAAAAAGGGTAAAAAGGAGTGAACAAAGTCTCCAAGAAATATGAGACTATGTGAAAAGACCTAATCTACGTTTGATAGGTGTACCTGAATGTGAAGAAGAGAATGAATCCAAGCTGGAAAATACTATTCAGGATATTATTCAGGAAAACTTCCCCAACCTAGCAAGGCAGGCCAATATTCAAGTCCAGGAAATACAGAGAACACCACAAAGATATTCCTCAAGAAGAGCAACCCCAAGGCACATAATCATCAGATTCACCAGGGTTGAAATGAAGGAGAAAATGCTAAGGGCAGCCAGAGAGAAGGGTCGGGTTACCCACAAAGG
>PVKP010026575.1:0-18428 GCA_004027715.1 Plecturocebus donacophilus | reverse complement strand
TAGCCAGAAGAGAGTGGGGGCCAACATTCAACATTCTTAAAGAAAACAACTTTCAACCTAGAATTTCATATCCAGCCAAACTAAGCTTCATAAGTGAAGGAAAAATAAAATTTTTCACGAACAAGCAGGTACTCAGAGATTTCATCACCACCAGGCCTGCTTTACAAGAGCTTCTGAAAGAAGCACTACACATAGATGGGAACAACCAGTAGCAGCCATTCCAAAAACATATGAAAAGGTAAAGAGCATCACCATAATGAAGAATCTACATCAACTAATGGGCAAAACAGCCAGCTAGCATTACCAGAGCTGCAATTTTCATCTCTGATAAAACAGACTTTAAAACAACAAAGACCATAAGAAAGAGGGACATTACATGGTAATGAAAGCATCAATGCAACAAGAAGAGCTAACGATCCTAAATATATATGCACCCATTACAAGAGTACCCAGATACATAGGGCAAGTTCTTAATGACTTACAAAGAGTCTTAGACTCCCACACAATAATAGTGGGAGAGTTTAACATTACACTGTCAATATTAGACAGATCAATGAGATAGAAAATTAACAAGGATATCCAGGACTTGAACTCAGACCTGGAACAAGTAAACTTAACAAATATTTACCGAACTCTCCTCCCCAAATCCACAAAACATACATTTTTCTCCGTATCACATTACACCTATTTTAAAAGTGACCACATAATTGGAAGTAAATCACTCCTCAGCAATTGCATAGCATTTCATAGGTTTAAATAAAATATTGGTTGGCTGCTTATTTGTTATGTTCATCCCCTATTCCTTCCTGTCTCCATTGTTAAGCACAATTATTGGCATAAAAGGTTTTTAATACCCATTTTTAGACTGCATTCTAGCCTGGGCAATAGGACAAGAATCCCGTTCTCTCTCCCTCTTTCTCTTCCTCTTTCTCTCTTTCATTCTTTTTTTTCTTCTTTTGCTCTTTCTTTCTTTCTCCTTTTCTCTCTTTTTCTTTCTTTCAAAAAAAATAATAAATAAATAAATAAAAAGAGGAGTCCCCCTGCACAAGCATTCTCTTTTTGCCTGATGCCATCCACGTAAGATGTAACTTGTTCCTCCTTGCCTTTCACCATGATTGTGAGGCTTCCCCAGCCACATGAAACTGTAAGTCCAATTAAACCTCTTTCTTTTGTAAATTGCCCAGTCTCAGGTATGTCTTATCAGCAGCATGAAAATGGACTAATAATATAATATCCCTTATCAGGTTGAGGAAGTCCTTTTCTATATTCCTAGTATGTGAAGTGTTTTTCTCAAGAATTTTTAAGTCACTATTTGGATCAAGTGAAGGAAGACATAGAAAAATTAAATAAATGTGGAAGGCTAATATTGAACCTGTGGAAAAAAGTTTACCTTGATGGATTTTTGCAGACAATAGTGCTACCAGAGTATGCAATAATTATTACCAATTTAAACTTTGAGTTATTGTAATTCTCATAACCAGTTTATAACCTATCCATTAGCCTTTTACAAGGAAAAATGTACCTCCTTATTCCACTTAACGTTCTCTTATTTTTTCTGTAGGTCTCAAGAACTTGAGTATGATGCTAAGAAGTGTAATGACAAGGGTTCTGTTATAATTCACAATTTCAGCAGGTCACCCAGGGTCCTGATAGGTCACCTAATACACTATAGCTTTAATAAGACTTGTTACTAATGAAGGATGAGCAGGGAATCTTTATTCCCATATATTTAAACTTATCTTCTCATCACAAAGAAAACACAGAACCATGCCTTTCCTCTGGGGAGAGAATCCCCGCTCACAGAGTCTTTCAATGGTGAATTTATGCACTGACCAATCAATACCTTCAAAAAAGTATTCCACTGAAACCAGGAATTGCTGATGGATTCTGATGGAAAGGATAAACTGAAAAATGCTCTGAAGGCTTCAGCCAGAGACTGTGTGAAGGATCAGGCAGCAAAGCTAAAAAAAAAAAAAAAAAAAAAAGTTTTAAGCAAAACAAAATGGAGTCACATATATCATAATGAGAAATTCAATTTTATAAAGAAAAGAGAGGAGCTCTCAGCAACGGACTTGGTGATAAAGTGGGAAGAGATTGAACATTCTCTGATCCTGCAATCTAAACATAAGATTTTGCAGACGATAATCTTTAAGAAATGCCTGGCTATCTAGATCTAATAGATTTTGAGAAATCCAAGCCATTTCCATGGCAGATTCTTGCCATTACTGCCATCAATATCTCCATGAAAATAGAACAACAAAATATCCAAAAGAGTCACAGAGAGAAGCTGATCAGTTTCAGCCATGTGATATGAAGAAGCCCTTGAGGACCAAGCAGGTCAGTGTCACTATCTAGGACTCTGCAGCAGCACAGTACCGAGGAGCACAGAGAGAAAGACCTCAGCATAACTACAGAATTAAGCCCACTGCAAGTCCACTACAGGATGGCAAGACTTTCTTGGGTTGAGTGCGATCTGATAAGGACTCTGAAAGTCAGGAAATTTGTATACAGAGTACACAAAAGCAAAAGCTGAAGAATGGATCAAAAATGTCAAGCCAGGAAATCTTCCGTACTCCCACCATCTCAGCATGTTGTCAATCATAAGAAAACACTCTCTATTCAGGCCATTTTGCCAGTGATGGTTTCAACCTCAGGAAGCAGGCCTGGTTCATTTATACTGACTAGAATAACTAAAATCAAAGAAGTGAGTGACTAAGATAGGAGTTATTATCTTTTGTATGAACAAGATCTTTAATGCATTATTGTAAATAGCAGAGAACTCTAAACCACTTAGTATGAAAGTGGGGAGGACCATATAGCAACGATAGTGAGATACACACTCCTAGGCTGGCATGCATACATAATTCACTTCTACCGTAAAGCCCCTTCTTCTACCTGAGAATCATTCACCTTCCACTTTCCTAGAGAGACAGCTAGCTCTAGGACAAATCAAAGAACAGGAAACCACATGCCAATTCTGCAGGAATCCTCTGCTCCATAGCTTTAACTGATCTCCTTTCTGTATTCTGTGTACTTAACCATGTTCTTGGATAATATGTATTGGGTGAATAGCGACCAATGAGGGTGTGTTTTATGCACATTTATTTTCTGCATATTTAAAATGTTTTATAAAGAAAATTAGTTCAGACAGATGAGAAATTGCACGTTACATAAGCTTGTAGCAAACCAATAGCTTGTGATAAAGCCACTGAAAACAAAAATCACTCTGTAATATTAATGACAGTTTGTCCTGTTTACAAGAAAAATATTTCTCCAACTTTTTAAGTTCAAAACCATTTAATGAGTGTGTTACCATTTTGATATTTACATAGCAACCCCAAGAAATAAATTATTGGTGCTTTGTATATTGTAATTCATTGTAAACTCTCAGATCACTTTTTAGCAAAGTAAAAAGCAATTGTTTATATAATCAAAACCTTTTGAAATAAAAATGATATAATTGTTCCAAAAATAGAGGAGGGAATTCTCCCTAACACATTCTATGAAGCCAGTATCATCCTGATACCAAAATCAGACAAGGACACAACAAAAAAAGAAAACTACAGGCCAATATCCCTGATAAATATAGACTCAAAAGGCCCCAACAAAATACTAGCAAACTTAATTCAATGGCACATCAAAAAGGTAATACAATATAAAGATAATTTCAAAAAGATAATATCAAATTGGTTTTATCCAGGGATGCAAAGATGGTTTAACATATGTAAATCAATAAATGTGATACATCACATAAACAGATTTATGGACAAAAATCATATGATCATCTCAATAGACTCAGAAAAACATTTGATAGAATTCAGCACTCCTTCACAATAAAAACCCTCAACAAACTAGGCATAGAAGAAACATACCTCAAAATAACAAAAGCCATATAAGATAACCTCACAGCCAACATTATACTAAATGAGGAAAAGTTGAAAACATTTCCTCAAAAACCTGGAACAAGAAAAGGGTGCCCACGTTTACCACTTCTCTTCAACATAGTACTGGAGTCCTAGCCAGAGCAATCAGGCAAGAGAAAGAAGTAAAAGGCATACAGTTTAGAAAAGATGAAGTCAAATTATTCCTGTTTATTGATGATATGGTATAGTATATCTAAAAAATATAATTAAAAACTCCACCAAAAAAACTCTTAAATTTGATAAATGAATTTAGGAAGTTGCAGAATACAAAATCAACATACAAAAATCAGTAGCATTTCTACATACTGATAATGATCTAGCTGAGAATGGAACTAAGAAGGCAAACCAATTTATAATAGCTACAAAGAAAAAAAATACAGTACCTGGAAGAGTGCAGTAGCTCACACCTGCAATCCTAGCACTTCGGGAGAACAAGACAGATGGATTGTCTGAGCTCAGGAATTCAAGACAAGCTTGGGCAACATGGTGAAACCCCATCTCTACTAAAAATACAAAAAATTAGCTGGGCATGGTGGTGCATGCCTGTAATCCCAGCTACTCAGGAGGCTGAAGCTGGAGAACTGCTTGAACCCAAGAGGTGGAGGTTGCACAGTGACCCAAGATGATCCCACTGCACTCCAGCCTGGAAAACAGAGCAAGACTCTGTCTAAAAAAAATAATAATAATAAAAATAAAAAAATAAAAAATACAGTCCCTAGGAATATATTTAACCAAGGAATTGAAAGATCTCTACAAGAAAACTACGAAACACTGAAAAAAGAAATTGTGGATGATACAAATAAATGGAAAAACATCCCATGCCCATGGATAAGAATTAATATCAACAAAATGACCATACTGTCCAAAGCAATCTACGAATTCCATGCAAACCCTATAAAATATCAACATTATTTTTCACAGAATTAGAAAAAGCAATCCTAAAATTATATAGAACAAAAAAAGAACTCAAGTAGCCAATGCAATACTAAGCAAAAAGAGCAAAGCTGAAAGTATCTTAAATTATATTATAAGGCTATAGTAACCAAAATAGTATGGCACTGTTATAAAATTAGGCACATAGGTCAATGAAACAGAATACAAAACCCAGAAATAAAGCCACATATTTGCAGCCACCTGATCTTTGACAAAGTCAACAAGAACATACAATGGGGAAAAGATACTTCTTTCAGTAAATGGTGGTGGGAAAATTGGATTGCCACATGCAGAAGAATGAAACTGGGCCCATACCTCTTACCATATACAAAAACCAATTAAGGAAGATTTAAAGGCTTAAAAATAAGACCTGAGGCCAGGCACAGTGGCTCACACCTATAATCCCAGCACTTTGGGAGGCCAAGGTGGGTGAATCACAAGGTCAAGAGTTCAAGACCAGCCTGACCAACATGGAGAAACCCTGTCTCTACTGAAAATACAAAATTAGCTTGGTTTGGTGGCACATGCCTGTAATCCCAGCTACTCGGGAGGCTGAGACAGGAGAATTGCTTGAACCTGGGAGGCAGAGGTTGCAGTGAGCCAAGATCATGCCATTGCACTCCAGCATGGACAACAAGAGCAAAACTCCATCTCAAAAAAAAAAAAAAAAGTAACAAGAACTGTCATTTCATCCAGCAACCTCACTTCTAGCTATCTACCCCAAGGAAAAGAATCAATATATAAAAAAGATAATTGCACTCATATGTTTATCACAACACTGTTCACAGTAGCAAAGATATGGAATTGACCTACGTGTCCATTAATGGATGATTGGATAAAGAAAATGTGGTATATGTACACAATGGAATACTATATTCAACCATAAAAAAAGATAAAGTCATGTCTTTCGCAGCAACATAGATGGAACTGGAGGCCACTATCTTAATTGAAACAAGACACAGAAAGGCAAATACCACATGTTCTCACCCATAAGAGAGAGCTAAATATTATGTACACATGAATGTAGAGAAAGGAATGATAGACAATGGAGACTCAGGGGTGAGGAGGTAGAAAGGGGATGGATGATGAAAAATTACCTAATGGGCACAGTGTACATTATTCAGGTGACAGAAACTTTAAAAGCCCTGACTCAACCACTAATGCAGTCTATGCATGTTACAAAATTACACTTTTACCCCATAAATTTATACAAAAAAAGGAGTGTCTATCTGAAAAAAAATATAAAGAAATTGATGTTGGAAAGACTAAGTGAATTATACTTAGCCACACAGTGACACAACTAGAATTAGAACTAAGCCCCAAACGTGATAACCCTCTTGCATGGCTGTTCCTTCTAGACTCTGACACCTTTATAGTTAGTACCATAATAAATCCCCACTTAAACGAACAGGCATGTGAACACTGTCTTTTTCCAAGTTGGCCACAGAAGGGTGTGATCCAAGGCCATGGCCCTAGACCAGGTTGGGACACCTCCCTGCCCAACAGCATCACACACACACACACACACACACACACACACACACACACACACACAGAGTAAGGCTTATTTGCACAAAACAGTGTTGATAGCTAGTGGAGGGCTAAGGGCAGGGCTGCTGTTTACAGTTGTGCAGGATGTCCACTCAACAACCCATGAGGGAGTCATTCACATTGTAGATGTTATAGGCTGTGTACTTATCATGACAGCTTTCTGGCACATTAAAAGTCCCTTGAAGAAGAGACACCTTTTTCTGTCTCACATGAAGACTCCATATGGGCTGGGTAGGGGCGAGACCTGCAAGAGCAGGAATGAGGTAGATATGGTAGGGTAGGATCAGTGAAAGAACCAAATTGATGTAGGAAATGGCCAGACCTGGGCATAACCATCAAGGCTGAGGTTAGTTCCAGAGAGGGGTCGGAAGCATCTGCTGAGTGAATGAGATGAAGAAAGGGAGACAACAAATGAAGCCAATTTTCTGAAAAGTTGGCTTGTGAATGGTTGCAAAGTAACAAAATAGTGGCTGGAAAAGTAGCTGCCATCAAGGGAAGATCTTTGTTTTGGTTTTAAGGATGGAATATAGTAATGCTTAATTGTGTGATGGCAGGAATATCAAGGAAACAGAAATCAATAATGCAAAAAGAGACAGTGGAGGGACTGAAACTGAAGTCCACAAGAATGTGAAACAGACAAAACAGAGGAGGCAAGGAAGGGGAGACAGCAGCTTCGTAGATAGTATGAATGTTGAGGGACTTCCCTCTTACCTAATATTTCATCTTGCTTGTGAGTCATGAGAACCGTAGCTGTCCACAGAGATTTGGTGAACAAATCCACTAAATAATAATGTCTATAGAAAGATGTATTTACAATCAAGGCAGAATAAGTACAAAAACACAGGGCATCATCCTCTGAGGAGTTGGAGGAGAAAATTAGGATAAAATTATGAGGGATCCTCATTCAACATACTTTTTTTTTTTCTTTTAAACTTTCAGGTGGTTTTTGCTCTTACAGACTTTGTGATAGAAAATCTTGGGAAACAGTTTGTAGAGACACCACCTGTGGACCTGGCTACCCTGTATCAAGACATGTCATGCAACACTCCCCTGATATTCATCTTAAGCACAGGCTCAGATCCCATGGGTGTATTTCAGAAGTTTGCCCGGGAAAGTGGATATTCAGAACGGTAAGGTCATGTTGTACATTTGTAATAATGCATATGCATAGGAACATCTCTTTGTTAAATTTGTCTTTGTTCTTCTCCTTACAGAGCACAAATTCTTATACTCAGGTATCTCTTACTAAATAAATTAAGATATGTTAATAGCTATGTTAAAATAGGGTCAAAAATCATAAAAGTAGCTAAATTTTATTTAAGCAAAGGAGAAATTGCTTAAAATGTTGAAGTATAATAATCTAGTGGAATAATGATTGAAATTGATTTGATGTTTAACACAGGATATAACAAAAAAGGTACTGAAGTTTACTCTCTATGATCAAATGTACAAAAAACAAACTCTTTATGTTCTATTATTAATCTCATCTTTCTCATGAGTCTTCACTCCACTGGGTAATAGGGACAAGGGGGATGTTTAATCTTGCCCATTTACATTATATTCTTCTGATTTGAATGTCTCCTTTACAGTAAACTGATTTGGTTTTTTTGTTTGTTTGTTTCTTTGTTTGTTTTAATGAAAGTTCAGTCTTCCTGACTCCCCTTTCTATCCCTAATTCTCTCCAAGATGGTATCCAGGTGGACAGAAAAGTACACAAGACCACACAATGGCAGAGGAGAATAAGGGTCTTAGATCCACAAGGAAGCCTCCAGCTCTAATGGGTTCCTGCATGGAGTGGCTGGTCTGGCCTTGTCTTTGGACTGGGAATTAATAATGGGTTCCATTTCTTCATTTGGAGTTCATGTTCTGTATTAGAAATCTCCAGAGATATAGAAATAATAGGATGTGTGTGTATCTGTGTGTGTGTGCGTGTGTGTGTGTGTGTGTGTGTGTGTGTGTGTGTGTGTGTGTGTGTGAAGTTGCAAGATTTGCAGTCAACAACTGGAAACTTAGGACTTCTTATGTGTAGTTCCAGTCTGAGTCCAAAAGCCTGAGAGCCAAGAGAGCTGAGGGTATAAGTACCAGTCTAAAACTCAGCAGGCTTGAGACACAACAAGAGCCAATGTTTCAGTCTGATTCTAAAGGTCAGAAAAACTCGATGTCCCTGCTTAATAGTCAGGCAAGAGAAGTTCTTTCTTTCTTTTTTTTTATTATTATTTTTTTAATTGCATTTTAGGTTTTGGGATACATGTGAAGAACATGCAATATTGTTGCATTAGTACACATGTGGCAGTGTGATTTATTGCCTTCCTCCCATTCACTTATATCTGGCATTTCTCCCCATGCTATCTCTCCCCAACTCCCCACCCCCCATTGTCCCTCCCCTATTTCCCCCTAACAGACCCCAGTGTGTAGTGCTCCCCTCCCTGTGTCCATGTGTTCTCATTGTTCAACACCCGCCTTTGAGTGAGATCATGCGGTGTTTGATTTTATGTTCTTATGTCAGTTTACTGAGAATGATGGTTTCCAGGTTCATCTATGTCCCTACAAAGGACACAAACTCATCGTTTCTGATGGCTGCATAATATTCCATGGTATATATATGTGCCACATTTTCCCTGTCCAGTCTATCATCGATGGGCATTTGGGTTGGTTCCAGGTCTTTGCTATTTGTAAACTATGCTGCAATGAACATTCGTGTGCATGTGTCCTTATAGTAGAACGATTTATAATCCTTTGGATATATACCCAGTAATGGGATTGCTGGGTCAAATGGAATTTCTATTTCTAGGTCCTTGAGGAACTACCACACTGTCTTCCACAATGGTTGAACTAGTTTACACTCCCACCAACAGTGTAAAAGTGTTCCTATTTCTCACATCCTCTCCAGCATCTGTTGTCTCTAGATATTTTAATGAACGCCATTCTAACTGGTGTGAGATGGTATCTCAATGTAGTTTTGATTTGCATTTCTCTAATGACCAGTGATGATGAGCATTTTTTCATATGTTTATTGGCCTCATGAATGTCTTCTTTTGTAAAGTGTCTGTTCATATCCTTTGCCCACTTTTCAATGGGCTTGTTTGTTTTTTTCTTGTAAATCTGTTTTAGTTCTTTGTAAATTCTGAATATCAGCCCTTTGTCAGATGGGTAGACTGCAAAAATTTTTTCCCATTCTATTGGTTGTCGATTCACTCTAGTGACTGTTTCTTTTGCTGTGCAAAAGCTGTGGAGTTTGATTAGGTCCCATTTGTATATTTTGGCTTTTGTTGCCAATGCTTTTGGCATTTTGGTCATGATGTTCTTGCCTACGCCTATGTCCTGAATGGTTTTTCCTAGATTTTCTTCTAGGGTTTTTATGGTGTTAAGTCTTATGTTTAAGTCTGTAATCCATCTGGAGTTAATTTTAGTGTAAGGTGTCAGGAAGGGATCAAGTTTCTTCTTTCTGCACATGGCTAGCCAGTTTTCCTGACACCATTTATTAAACAGGGAATCCTTTCCTTATTGCTTGTTTTTGTCAGGTTTGTCAAAGATCGGATGGTTGTAGATATTTTGTGTTGCCTCCAAGGCCTCTGTTCTGTTCCATTGGTCTATATCTCTGTTTTGGTACCAGTACCATGCTGTTTTGATTACTGTAGCCTTGTAGTATAGTTTGAAGTCTGGTAGTGTGATGCCTCCCACTTTTTTGTTTTGTTTTGTTTTTTTTTGCTTAGAATTCACTTGGCTACGTGGGCTCTCTTTTGGTTTCATATTAAGTTTAAGGTGTTTTTTTCCAGTTCTATGAAGAAGGTCATTGGTAGCTTGATGGGGATAGCATTGAATCTGTAAATTACTTTGGGCAGTATGGCCATTTTCATGATATTGATTCTTCTTAACCATGAACATGGAATGTTTCTCCATCTGTTTGTGTCCTCTCTTATTTTGTTGAGCAGTGGTTTGTAGTTCTTGAAGAGGTCTTTTACGTTCCTTGTTTGTTGTATTCCTAGGTATCTTATTCTCAGGATACAAAATCAATGTGCAAAAATAATAAGCATTCCTATACACCAATAACAGACTTAAAGAGAGCCAAATCAAGAACAAACTGCCGTTCACAATTGCTACAAAGAGAAGTTCTTTCTTATTCAGCCCTTTTGTTTTATTCAGGTCTTCAATTGATTAGCTAAGTTCCACTCACTTGGGAAGGGCAATTTGCTTTACTTCATCTGTTAATTTAAATGCTGCTCTCACCCAGAAACACCCTCACAGACACACCCCAAATAATGTCTGACCAAATATGTAAATATCTCATGCCTTGGACAAGTTGACACATAAAATTAATCTTCAAATGACCCTAAACATTTGCTTTCAGTTCTGAAATCTCAACAAAGTATTACTATAGACTTATTAGGAGTGTCTGTGAATCAGTAAGAAAAAGAAAACAACCCAATAGGAATAAAGACAAAAAATACAGAGAATTCTCAGAAAAGTAAAACTAAATTCCCAATAAGCATATGAAAATATGTCCAACCTTACTAGTAATTTGGAAACAACAAATTAAAACCATGAAAAGATGCCATTTCACACCTATCCAATTGGCAAAATGGTGGCAAATATATGGAGCTATGGAAACAATTCATATTTCAAGAAGAGTAAAAAATAGGCAAAAATTATTTGGCAGTATATATCAAAGAGGGCATCTTTAATATCTCAGTAATTCACTACTGAATTTCCATCCTAGAGAAAAAAATCTGTCATATGTGTACAAGAAGCCATGTTTAATCACATTTTTTTTTTAAATTTCAACTCTTAGGCTTATGTGGTATTAGGTTTTCTGTTCCTGTATTAATTCATTTAAGATAATGCCCTCCACTGCATCCATGTTGCTGCAGAGAACATATCATTTTTTTTTATGACTGCATGGCATTCCATGGTGTATATATACATTTTCTTTATCCAGTCTACTGTTGATGAGTACCTACATTGATTCCATATTATTGCTATTGTGAATAGTATCAATAACATCTACAGAAACATTGTTTGTAATAACAAAAGTTGGAAATAACCTAAATTTCCATCTAGAAAATGAGTATATAAATTAATATATTCATAAAATGTTATATAATACACTATAGCCATGAAAATGAATAAACTAGAATAATGTCTATCAATATGACTACATCACACAAACTAATATTGAGCAAAAAAAATTACATTTCGGGAGAACTTAAATATTTAAGAAGTAGGATAAAATGTGTAAAATTATTAAACATACAAATAATTGCATGTACTATTTAGGAATTCATATTTTTAAAATAAAAGTGTTAAGAAAGGTAGAGAAATTGTATGAAATCCAGAATAGAAGTGACCTTGTGAGTAGAGGTTAGGTCATGAGAGAGAAGTAAACATGGAGAGGTAGACTGCAAGCTAAGATCATGTAGATAATGTTTTATTTCTTAAGCTGGATGATGGATACATGGATACACAGTGTATTAACTTTATCACTTTTGTGACTCTGAAGTATTTCATAATTTTTAAAGTAAAAGTATAATTGAAGATGATAGAAAATTAGGAAGGTTATTAATCACTAGCTAATGTGTGCTAATTTCTTGATATATTCAGGAGAAAAGAAGAAGTATAGAATCACTATATTCCCTTAGGAAAATTAGTGGTTTAATGTATGTGTTAAAATTTTAGGGAAAAACACTAAAGTGATAAATGATCTGTAGCTTCCAAGCAAGCAGAAGAGAAAAAGAATATATAGTCCAATATTTCAATTCAGAAGTATATAGGAATAAAGAAAATCAAAGATGAGGTATAGTAAACCAAAAAGTCAAACTAGAGAGTAGAAATTAATGCAAATACCTAAATAGGTATAAATATCTCACCTAAGAACAAATAAAAGTGATCAAGTTAGATTTCAAAAACAATTTTTAGTTATATCCTACTTAGAAACCACATATACAATACAAAAACAATACAGGAAGGTAGAAAATAAAGAAATTAAAAAGATATGCCATGCAAATATTAAAATAAAGCTAGTAATAGTTCCAATGTATATCACAGAGTTTGAAGCAAAAAAATTATTAAGGATGAAAAGAAAAACTACATAATATACAAGACAATCTATGAAGAAGAGACACCAATTGTGAAATTGTACACAACTAACAACAAATCTTGAACTATATAAAGCAAAAACTGGAGAAATTTATGCAAGAAGAAATTGATAAATCAACATTAATATGGAAAATTTTAACTCAACTGATAGAAACTGTCATAAAGCACACAAAATTTGCAAAATTGGTAAAAATATTGAGACTGAAATTAAGAACTTTGATTTCTATACTTAGCAAATATAACAAATGCAAGATTTTCAGATATACATGGAACATTTGAAAAATTAGCCATGTGTTTAGAGAGACATATATTTCTAAAAGAAGACAGATGTTTTTTCTGACCACAATAAAATCTTCAGAAATCTATCTTAAAATGTTATTTTTAAACATTTTGGGAAACAAAAAAAAATGCACTTATGTACATCCATGTGTTAAAGAGAAAACATAATGGGAATTTTCCTTAAGTGGAAGTAGATGATAAAAACAATATTACATATAAAAACCTGTAGTAATGTGGCACTTAGAGGTAAATTTATGCATATTTGTGGACTTCTCATTCCAGTAATAACAAACTAAGGACTCAGATCAATATTTCCAGTAAGAACACTTAGAAACCATAGACAAAATATTTAAGGAAATGTATGTTTGAAGGTCTGAAGAATTGATAAAATAGTGAAGAATATTTAGGAGGAATGGAAAACCTAAAGCAATGAGCCCAGTACTCATGGCCATTTTTTCCCTAGAGGCATCAGAGGAGGAGACTAAGGTGCTGCAAAGCTGAGCAGACTTTTTGATTGCTTCAAAGGACAAAGGGGACAAAATAAGAACCCAGAGCCCACTAAGTAGTAGGGGAGGCCAGTAAACCCCCTTTACATTAGGTTTGCACTCAAAGGAGATTTATCAAAACAAATAATGCCAGATAAAAAATAAATGGATTGTTGAAGAGGTTGAGGTGATCCCTGATTATTAGTATCTCCGGATGCCTGCCAGAAAGCATAAATCTTATCTGGGGGAACAGAAAAGTTTAGCTGCACAAGAAAATATAACCATATACATGAGAAGAGCAGGCTACATGTTTAAAAATGAAGAAAAACAATATAGATTAGAGCACAGAGTATCCTAATAATGGATACATGACATTAATTTTAAGATAACATTTGAAATGTTCAAGGAAATAAAAAATTGAGAAAATTGACAGAGAATTTAAATTATTTAAAATAAAATTCTAGAATTTAAAAATATAACTGAGCCAGGAACAGTGGCCTATGCTTGCAATCTCGGCACTTTGGGAGGCTGACGTACGAGGATCACTTGAGACTAGCGTGGACAACATAGTGAGAACATATCTTTACAAAAATATTAGCCAGGTGGAGTGAGGCACAGCTGTAGTCCCAGCTACTCAGGAGGCTGAGGCAAGAGGATCACTTGAGCCCAGGAAATTGAGACTGCAGTGAGCCATATTCATGCCACTGCACTCCAGCCTAAGTGACAGAGTGAGATCCAGGAAAACTGCCCCAACTTAAAATGACAGGCCAATATTGAAGTCCAGGAAATACAGAGAACACCACAAAGATATTCCTCAAGAAGAGCAACCCCAAGGCACATAATCCTCAGAATCACCAGGGTGGAAATAAGGAGAAAATGCTAAGGGCAGCCAGAGAGAAAAGTCGGGTTACCCACAAAGGGAAGCCCATCAGACTCACAGCAGATCTCTCAACAGAAACCCTACAAGCTAGAAGAGAGTGGGGGCCAACATTCAACATCCTTAAAGAAAAGAACTTTCAACCCAGAATTTCATATCCAGCCAAACTAAGCTTCATAAGTGAAGGAAAAATAAAATCCTTTGTGAACCAGCAAGTACTCAGAGATTTCATCACTACCAGGCCTGCTTTATAAGAGCTCCTGAAAGAGGCATGACACATAGAAAGGAACAACCAGTACCAGCCACTCCAAAAACATAACAAATGGTAAAGAGCACTCAACACAATGAAGAATCTGCATCGACTAACAGGCAAAGCAGCCAGCTAGCATCAAAATGGCAGGATCAAATTCACACATAACAATATTAACTCTAAATGTAAATGGACTAACTGCTCCAATCAAAAGACACAGGCTGGCAAACTGGATAAAAAGCCAAAACCCGTCGGTGTGCTGTATCCAGGAAACCCATCTCACATGCAAGGATACACAAAGGCTCAAAATAAAGGGATGGAGGAAGATTTACCAAGCAAATGGAGAGCAAAAGAAAGCAGGAGTTGCAATTCTCATCTGTGATAAAATAGACTTTAAAACATCAAAGATCAAAAGAGACAAAGAAGGACATTATATAATGGTAAAAGAATCAATGCAACAAGAAGAGCTAACGATCCTAAATATATATGCACCCAATACAGGAGCACCCAGATACATAAGGCAAGTTCTTAATGACTTACAAAGAGACTTAGATGCCCACACAATAATAGTGGGAGACTTTAACACCCCATTGTCAATATTAAACAGATCAACCAGACAGAAAATTAACAAGGATATTCAGGACTTAATCTCAGACCTGGAACAAGCAAACCTCATAGACATTTACAGAACTCTGCACCCCAAATCCTCAGAATATTCTTTCTTATCAGCACCACATCACACCTTTTCTAAAATTGACCACATAATTGGAAGTAAATCACTCCTCAGCAAATGCAAAAGAACGGAAATTATAACAGTCTCTAAGACTACAGTGCAATCAAGTTAGAACTCAGAATTTAGAAACTAACTCAGAAACGCACGGCTTCATGGAAACTGAACAACTAGCTCTTGAATGTGGACTGGATAAACAATTAAATGAAGGCAGAAATAAAGATGTTCTTCGAAACCGACGAGAACGACGACACAACATACCAAAATCTCTGGGACACATTTAAAGCAGTCTCTAGAGGAAAATATATAGCAATAAGTGCCCACATGAGAAGCAAGGAAAGATCTAAAATTGACACCCTATCATCAAAATTGAAAGAACTAGAGGAGCAAGATCAAAAAAATCTCAAAACCTAGCAGAAGACAAGAAATAACTAAGATCAGGGCAGAATTGAAGGAGATAGAGACACAAAAAACCCTTGAAAAAATCAATAAATCCAAGAGCTGGTTTTTCAAACAGATCAACAAAATAGACCACTAGCCAGATTAATAAAAAAGAAATGAGAGAATAACCAAATAGATGCAATAAAAAACGACAAAGGGGATATCACCACAGATACCAAAGAAATTCAAACCATCATCAGAGATTATTACAAACAACTCTATGCACATAAACTGGTAAACCTAGAAGAAATGGATACATTCCTGGACACTTGCCTCCTCCCAAGTCTAAACCAGGAAGAAGTCGAAACCCTGAATAGACCAATAACAAGGTCGGAAGTTGAGATGGCGATTACGAGCCTACCACCCAAAAAAAGCCCAGGTCCAGATGGGTTCACAGCCAAATTCTAGCAGACATACAAAGAGGAGCTTGTACCATTCCTTCTGAAACTATTACAAATAATCCAAAAAGAGGGAATACTTCCCAAATCATTTTATGAGACCAACATCATCCTGATACCAAAACCTCACAGAGACTCAACAAGAAAAGAAAACTTCAGGCCAATATCCACGATGAACATAGATGCAAAAGTCTTCAATAAAATACTGGCAAGCCAATTGCAGCAGCGCATCAAAAAGCTTATCCACCATGATCAAGTAGGATTCATCCCGGGGATGCTAGGCTGGTTCAACATACACAACTCTATAAACGTAATTCACCACATAAACAGAACCAAAGACAAAACCACATGATTATCTCAATTGATGCAGAGAAGGCCTTTGACAAAATTCAACAGCCCTTTAAGCTAAAAACCCCCAATAAAATAGGTATTGAAGGAACTTATCTCAAAATAATAAATGCTATTTATGACAAACCAATAGCCAGTATCATACCGAATGAGCAAAAACTGGAAGCATTTTCTTTGAAATACGGCACTAGACAAGGATGCCCTCTCTCACCACTCCTATTCAATATACTACGTGAAGTTCTAGCCAGAGCAATCAGGCAAATAAAAGAAATAACGGGTATTCAAATAGGAAAGGAGGAAGTAAAATTGTCTCTATTTGCAGACGACATGATTGTATATCTAGAAGACCCCATCGTCTCAGCCTAAAATCTCCTGAAACTGATAAGCAACTTCAGCAAAGTCTCAGGATACAAAATCAATGTGCAAAAATCACAAGAATTCCTATACACCAATAACAGACTTAAAGAGAGCCAAGTCAAGAACAAACTGCCATTGACAATTGCTGCAAAGAGAATACAATACCTACGAGTACAACTAACAAGGAACATAAAGGACCTCTTCAAGGAGAACTACAAACCACTGCTCAATGAAATAAGAGAGGACACAAACAGATGGAGAAACATTCCATGTTCATGGTTAGGAACTATCAATATCTTGAAAATGGCCATACTGCCCAAAGTAATTTACAGATTCAGTGCTATCCCCATCAAGCTACCAATGACCTTCTTCACAGAACTGGAAAAATCCACCTTAAACTTCATATGGAACCAAAAGAGAGCCCACATAGCCAAGCCAATTCTAAGCAAAAAAAAACAAAGCGGGAGGCATCACACTACCGGACTTCAAACTATACTACAAGGCTACAGTAATCAAAACAGCATGGTACTGGTACCAAAACAGAGATATAGACCAATGGAACAGAACAGAGGCCTCGGAGGCAGCACAACATATCTACAACCATGCGATCTTTGGCAAACCTGACAAAAACAAACAATGGGGAAAGGAGTCCCTGTTTAATAAATGGTGTTGGGAAAACTGGCTAGCCATGGGCAGAAAACAAAAACTGGACCTCTTCCTGACACCTTACACTAAAATTAACTCCAGATGGATTAAAGACTTAAACATAAGACCTAACACCATAAAAACCCTAGAAGAAAATCTAGGAAAAACCATTCAGAACATAGGCGTAGGCAAGGACTTCATGACCAAAACGCCAAAAGCATTGGCAACAAAAGCCAAAATAGACAAATGGGACCTAATCAAACTCCACAGCTTTTGCATGGCAAAAGGAACAGTCATTAGAGTGAATCAACAACCAATAGAATGGGAAAAAATTGTTGCAGTCTACCCATCTGACAAAGGGCTGATATCCAGAATTTACAAAGAACTAAAACAGATTTACAAGAAAAAAAACAAACAAGCCCATTCAAAAGTGGGCAAAAGATATGAACAGACACTTTACAAAATAAGACATACATGAGGCCAATAAACATATGAAAAAATGCTTATCATCACTGGTCATTAGAGAAATGCAAATCAAAACTACATTGAGATACCATCTCACGCCAGTTAGAATGGTGTTCATTAAAAAATCTAGAGACAACAGATGCTGGAGAGGATGTGAAGAAATAGGAACACTTTTACACTGTTGGTGGGAGTGTAAACTAGTTCAACCATTGTGGAAGACAGTGTGGCAATTCCTCAAGGACCTAGAAATAGAAATTCCATTTGACCCAGCAATCCCATTACTGGGTATATATCCAAAGGATTGTAAATCATTCTACTATAAGGGCACATGCACACGAATGTTCATTGCAGCACAGCTTACAATAGCAAAGACCTAGAACCAACCCAAATGCCCATCGATGATAGACTGTACAGGGAAAATGTGACACATGTACACCATGGAATATTATGCAGCCATCAAAAACTATGAGTTTGTGTCCTTTGTAGGGACATGGATGAACCTGGAAACCATCATTCTCAGCAAACTGACACAAGTACAGAAAATCAAACACTCCATGTTCTCATAGGCGGGTGTTGAACAATGAGAACACATGGACACAGGGAGGGGAGCACTACACACTGGGGTCTGTTGGGGGGAAATAGTGGAGGAACAG
>PVKP010026574.1:0-32338 GCA_004027715.1 Plecturocebus donacophilus | reverse complement strand
ATCACTCCCCAGCAATTGCATAGCATTTCACAGGTTTAAATAAAATATTGGTTGGCTGCTTATTTGTTATTTTCATCCCCTATTCCTTCCTGTCTCCATTGTTAAGCACAATTATTGGCATAAAAGAGGTTTTTAATACCCATTTTTAGACTGTATTCTAGCCTCGGCAATAAAACAAGAATCCCATTCTCTCTCCCTCTTTCTCTTCCTCTTTCTTTCTCTCTTTCTTTTTTTTTTTCTTTCTTTTGCTGTTTCTTTCTTTCTCCTTTTCTCTCTTTTTCTAAAAAAAAAAATTATGAATAAAAATACAGCTTAAGCACCATTTTATATAAGACTTTGAAAACATTTTTCTAGTGAGCCATGTATCAGCCACAATACAGGCCTAGACCATTAACAAAACTTTTATACACGTATATTAGTTTATTGGTCTCTGTTACGGTCCTACACATGCATAGACTAAAAGAATGGACATGCACCTGCTTTTCATTTAATGGAAAATGTGCTGGCTTTTCATTTCAGAAATACTAAAAAATGATGTTCTTAGACTGACCAAGAGTGGCAGAGACAGGGCCCTCACCTGGCCAGGTACTTGTGTTGAACAGCATGGAAAAAAATGGCAGTTTTGTTCTGTGATTATTCCAGGTGGATTTCAGTAAGACTAGAGACTGGCTGATAACCTTTCTCACTCTCAAATCCAAGCAGCATGGGAAACATTTCAAGGTTTTCTATTGCAACATGATTGTTTCTAATGATTGTTTCTTTTAAAGCCAAACATTTTGTCACTTGACATCAAAACATTCAGGACCTTGCAGAGACTTGTCCAACTGATTCATGAGATGAAAAATGTTTGCTAAGCAGGTTAGTTTCTGCAGCTATGCTTCATCATACAAGCACTTAATAAAATCTGGCCTCTGTGTTCTTTCTGCAAGTGTTCTTGCAATTTAGCCTTCAGTTCAAACTCCCTACAGAGAACTCCTCTATTAAGTATATGGATTTCTGTAGGGAGCAGACTTATGTTGTCTTTGATCAGTTTTCTAAAAATTACTGAGTGAACTGGTCTAGTTTAATAAAGCTAACCATTTTAATAGCATCACAAAAGACTTTTATGTTGAGGAGTTTTTGAAGAAGTATCTTTCAGTAAAGAAGGCAATGAATATGCCAACATGGGGATTTTCATTTTTTTTCACAATAGATACATGGTGCCACCAGCATAGATGCCAAAACGGTCCTTTCAGACAGGCCTTTGGTTTCCACATATGATGGCACAACATTAACTAGATCTTGGCATTTGCTGTTTGGGTAAGCCAGATACAGTAGAAAAAAGTTTTCTTGGATTTCACCATCATTTAGAAATGACACAACTTGCTACAACAAGACACTTACTGATGAAATCTGTTGAGTCATCAACCTGCATTGGGAAGATGTTCAGTTTATTACCCCAAAGTTCTTTAGCATTCTGTGGCATGTCAACAATACGATTACTTAGCATACCATGTATTATAGAACTTTTTCAAATTCTCATATTGCAACTCTTCCCATCATTTTTCTCACTATATATTTCTATGCTGATATTATTAGGTTCTCATCAAGTACATCATTTTTTCCATATTTTGGGCAACATATTTAATTACTAAATAAATTGCTTCCTGAATCTTTTCACTAAATGTGACTTTTTTTTTAAACAAAAGTTTCACTTTTAAGATTCCAATAGCCATTTAAAATAACACCTTTGCCTATAAAATGGCTATGATTTGTATTCATGTCTTTTTAATTTTCCTGCAGCAAATCATGCAGGAAATGATGTGACAATAATGTGTTTGCACCGTAGAATACAACTTGGATAACCAACCCATGTAAAACCCATTGACAACTAGTTTTTATTATAATGAAATTGTTTTGTGTTCCTTTTTGCACTGGTACAGTGAAATAGAAGTTTATAATTCTTCTCACTAACCTTATCAGAATTATCCATAAGCCTAGGCCCAGAATCCTCCTCTACCATCTCAACTTTGTCTTCAAAAATTAACTTAATGGAATATCAGATACTTCAGACAATGTAAACTAATGAATCTTAAAATGACATAATAACTGTCTTAGTTTGGGGCTGTTATAACAAATTATCATAGACTGGGTAGCTTGAACAACATTTATTACTCACAGTTATGGAGACTGGGAAATCCAAGATCAGGGTACTGGCATATTAAATGTTTGTTGAGGGCCCGCTTCCTGGTTTGCAGAAGACTGTCTTGTACTCACTCTCACATTGCAGAGAGTAGAAAGAGAAGAAAGCACTCTCAGTTCTTTTGCTATAAGGGCACTAGTTCCATCATGACTGTTTCATTCTCATGACCTAATTATTTCCCAAAGGCCTCACTTTTTAATACCATCCTACTGGGGAATAAGTTTTGGATATAAACATTTTTGGGAGGATATAAGCATACAATTCATAATAATAGCAAATGAAGAAAAAATCCCAAAAGTATGAAAAATTCACAATGCAATTTAATTCTAACCTACATAATCCTTATTCTGCAACATTTATAGCAACAGAAAAGCAGCATGAGAGAAACTGAGTCATGACACAAAAATACCTTCTTTAGAACAAAAATTTCCCTGCGATTTTGTATTGTACAAATAGAGCTTAGTCACATTTAATAACCAATCATTGACAATAAGAAGAGGTTGTTGTAGGCAATTTGGAAGGGAAATATTTGTTATCGATTCTTTTGTCCTCCCTTTTGTGTGATACAGTGTTGACCTTTTGTCATTGACCTCCCCTCTCAGAAAAACTGAGAATGCAGTGGTCTAAATGAGCAGAGTCCTACCGCACACTGTCATACAGACCTACAAGACTGTTGATGAAACTGCTGCTGGCCATTCAGTAGCAATCCATCACTGCAAGTGCCAACATTGTGGGGTATGGAAAGTTTGAAACAAACACATTCCTCCTCTTAGCTTTTTCCCCAATCTAGTAACATCTTGTGGAATCCTAGAGTTTCACACCCACTTTAGTTACCATGACTTATTCATTTCCTGGAGTACATCAGCACTTTCCATTCATGCTCCTTACATTGTCATCCCTTCTGCTTAGATTGCTCCTGTACCACTGACTCCTTGTTATCCAACACTTCAAATTAGCACAGATTCCCCCATTATGCCCTTTTGACAGTCCTTCATACCACCATTCATAGCCCTTCCCTCAATTGTACTCAAATAATTAGTATCAATGGCGGTTTAATATCTTTCTCTTTTACTTGGATGTAAATGACAAGACCCATGTCTCGTGTTAACTACTAAATTTCCACATCATACTATAATCAAGGCCTTCAGAAAATGATACTACCTTTACTTTTGTTGCTTGTAATTTACAGGGGGGATATATGAAATGAACACGCTGAAACCACAGGGCTTTAACAGGTGGTAGGCCTGAAAAATAGGGCAACACGGTAAATTGCACAGCTGGTCCAAGATTTTCCGTGAATAATCTGATGTGCATTATGCAGTAGGAAAGCTAAGAAGATAGGGAAGAGGCCCAGAGGAATCCTTTTAGAACAATATCAAATTTTTGTTTTAAAAACTAAATCTTTGAGGGCATAAATTACAATACAATTTTGGAAACCTAGAGTTCTAACTTCATGGAACAGAAAGTACTCAAGTTTATGGCATGAAATTTCTAATGTTTTTGGTGGGGAGCAGAGCTTTTAAGGTGATTTTTTTCTCAACATCCTGGGAATAAAATGACTTACTGAGTAGAGAGGTAATTGCCAATGCAAGGACATTGATACATAAAGGAGGACCTTCGTTCCATTTTGAACATGAGATGTATTCTGTGGTTGTGGATGTTACATATTCCTTTTCTGGGGAGTATAAGTTGAGAAAACAAAGAGGAAACAAATGGGCTCCTAGTTCCAATGCTGTGTGTATATTTTATTTATATGATTACAGGGGAAGCTACTTTATTGCTTCCATGCAAAAGCATTCTCTGTAAGAAGATAAAAACTCCAAGCTAAGCAGTTATTAATTTCTTCCCAGAGACACTGCTAAATAGTAATATGAAACACTGCCCCTGTCCTTTTCCTACCCCATGTGAAGTTATGAAATAGATTTTGGAGGTAGAGACTGAATATGTGACTTCTAGATTTGTGATAAATAAAAATTGTTTCCATTCAGTAGACCATAAAAAAGGATACTTGTTTGGAGTTTAGATCTGGCTTTTGAATTTGGGTCAGTTTAAATTCTGTTCCCACGAATTCAGGCCAGTTTAAATTCTGTTCCCAGTTTTCCCCTTGACCTTGATAAAGGCATATAACAGTTGTCCTTTCTACTTTATAGCATTAAAGTAGAAACAACTACCATTGAAATAAAACATTAAAAGAAATTTCTAATAGGTAAGACTTTAGACATAATTTCTATTTGTAGTGAATTTTTCAAGTAAGAATATTGTTATAAGCATTATCACTGTATATTTCCTTTAAATCTGTTCAAACTCGGCAAAAATTTCAGCATCATTGAAAATTATGGAACGAATTAAGAAAACATTGTGGAAGGAACGACATCAGTAAGATAGCAGAAAATAAAGTTGGATTCTCATTCACCCAAAGAAAACAAAGTTGGACTCTTGTTCACCCAATTCAACAATACATGTACAAATTTCCTTTGCGAGAAGCCCACAGACTAGTTGAAAGGCTCTTGCACTCCTCCACTGCCCTTTTGTACAGGGCAAAATCAGCCACCTTGAAACCAGTAGGAAAGTTCAACATATCATCTCACCATCATTCCTACTCTTGGCATAAGACCAGAAGATTAGAAGAAAACCCCTAGTTCCCTCCGAGCTTCTCCTTGGGGAGGGAAATAATTGGACTGCATATGCAATGTCTCAGATTTTTCAGGGGCTTCTCAATGTACTGGCATTTATCTCTCTCTTGTCAAAGCACTTATAGAATATGGCATATTTTAAATGCTTGGAGGAAAATAAGAACAAAAATGTGAATTACCATAATTCACCCCCCACAGGCTCAGCAAAGGGAAAGCATAAAGGCCATACATCAAAAGCCCACTGCTAGCATCATACTCAATGGTGAAAAGCTGAAAGCTTTCTCTTTAAGATAAGCAACAAGGTAAACTGCCCACTCTTGCTTTTATTCAACATAGTCCTAGAAGTCCTAGCCAAAGAAATTATGCAAGAAAAATAAATAAAAGACATCCAAAGAATTAGGAAAAAATAAAATTATCTGTTTTCAGATGACATAATCTTACATGCAGTAAACCCTAAAATACTTAGGAATAGACTTAATAGGACAGTGAAAGGCTTTTACACTAAAAGCTGTAAGATATTGATGAAAGAACTTAGACACAAATAAATGAAAATAAATCCTGTGTTCTTGAATGAAAAGCCTTAATATTATCAATGACTGTACTACACAGAGTAATTTCCAGAGTCAATGCAATCACTATTAAAATACCAATGGCATTATTTACAGAAATATAAAAATCTAAAAATGTATTTAGAGCCATTAAGGACCTTGAATAGCAATACAGCCTCAAGAAATAACACAGCTGTAGATAACACACGTTCTGATTTCAAAATATATTACAAAACTATAGTAACTTAAAAAGTATGGTACTGGCATAAAGATAGATATTTAGAACAATGAAATAGTCCAGAAATAAATCCATGCATACACAGGCAATTGATCTTTGACAAGGTACCAAGAATACGTGATGGGAAAAGGCTAGTCTCTTCAAAAAATGGCGTTGGAAAAACTGGATATCCTCATGCAGAAAAATATATATACTTTAATCTCACACATTAATAGAACTCCACTCTAACAAAAATAAAGACTCAAATGTGTAAGGCTGAAACTATAAAACTTCTAGAAAAAACACAGAGGAAAAGCCTCAGGACATTAGCCTTGCCAATAATTAATTGGATATGACATTAAACCACAGGCAACAAAAGCAAAATTAGACAAGTGGAACTATATCAAACCACAAGGCATCTGCACAGCAAAGTAAACAATCAGTAGAGTGAAAACGAAATTTATAGGAGAAAATATGCAAACCACGTATCTTTAAGGAATGAATATCCAAAATATATACAAGGAACTCCTACAACCAAGTAGCAAAACAACAAAAACCCAAATATCCATTTTAAATATGGACTAAAGATTCGAATAGAAATTTCTCCAAAGGAGACATACAAATGGCCATCACGCATATGGGAAAAATAAAATGTTCAGTATCACTAATAATCAAGAAATGAAATACAAATCAAAACCACAATGACATTTCACACCATCTGGATGGCAATTCGAAAAAAAAGGCATTGGTGAGGATATGGGGAAATTTAAACATTTATATACCATTGGTAGTAATGCAGAAGGATGCGGCCACTATGGAAAGCAATATGGAAATTCCTCAAAAAATGTAAAATAGAACTACCATATGACATAGCAATCCCACTTTTGGGTGTATTGCCAAAATAATTTAAGCCATTATCTTAAAGATACCTGCACTGCCATGCTTATTGCAGTATTATTCAAAATAGTCAAGATGCAAAAATAACCTAAAAGCCCACTGACCTGTTGAATAAGGAAAATATGGTATACAATAAAATATTACTCAACCTTAAAAAAAATACTGCTATATGAGATGACATGGTTGAACCTTGAGAACACTGTGATAAGTGGAATCAGCCAATCAAAGACGGACAAATACCACATGAATTTCCCTTATATAAGGTATCCCATGTAGTCAAACTCGTAGAAGCAGAGAGTAGAATGATGGTTTTCGGGGGCTAGGGGTAGGAAAAAATGAGGAGTTGCTACTTAAAAGGTACAAAGTTCCAGCTGTGCAATGTGAATAAGTTCCAATGATCTGAGGTACAACATCATGCCTAGAATTAGCAATACTGCATCGTACACTAAAAAATTTAAGAGTATATTTCATGTTAAATGTTTCTACTGCAATGAGAAAATAGAAATAAGAGCATTGTGCCTCAAATGAAAAATTGAAGTAGTGTATCAATCATAGGAAAAAAATTAAACTTTTTACTTCTCTAAAGCCTTAAATGACCTCTATAAAAAAATAACATATTTCAACATGGAATTAACCAAAAATTGATTTCAGTGAAAAATACATGGCAGAAACATTCTACTGCAAGAATGGTTCAGTCAATGTCAACCTGCTTGATTTTGAAATGCCTACAGTAGTCACTGCATGAATATCAGTGATTGGGTTTGATAGGGAAGACTCCTCAAAGTCTAGTATTCAACTTTAGTACTTTGTTAGTTGCTTTGCATAGGAAGAGAATTTGGTTCACCTCCAGATGTTTGCTTTTATTTCTTCAAGCACTTCTCATGGATATCAGCATTCTACAATTTAGGCTTGTATTAAGAGAAAGCAAACAATATGCGACTCTGCCTAGAACAATTAATTTAGTCTGTGAAACCACAGTTAGCCAGAGCAGAGATAGCCTATAACATTAACATTTCACAGAATAACTAACAAATATGTTTCACTGGGCTCATTTAATTAATCAAATATGTTTTAAGAATAAGCATTAAAATAGCATTAAAGAAAAAGTGGTTCATGTATGTATTGTTATATTCAGCACAGAAGATTGTTAGGTAGGTAGAAGAAATTCTTCTTTAAACTTTCTCTAACTCCTTCCAGAAAATAAAATAAGCTGTTTTAATATTGTACAAAATAAAATTACTTCAGGTTTCACCTGATTTTTTTCAGCCCTTTATTGCTCTTTAAAATTTCAAGTTTCAAGACAGGTAAACATTTTAAGATACTAGACATGTCTGTTTTTCTATTGCCTGGGAAAAGAGAACAAGTAGTGGGTGTATTTTGAATACCTGTGTAAACATCTTGATGAACAAGAGGTTCTTGTGGGACAATGAGAAACCACTTGATTTTTCCCTTTGTTCGCTGTTCGAACCTATTTCATGCGGTTAGTACTTAGCCTGCCCCTGATGAAATCTTGGGCAAATCCATGGCATGCCAGTCACACACAGAATAATGAAAAGTCTCCCAGCCACTTCAAGGCATAGATTACCATTTCATTCACATAATTAATGTATTCATTCACATATGATAATTAACACATCAAATTTAGCATTAGGTTAGTTTTGTTTCCCCTTGGAGCTCCCAGGCTGGTCTGAGGTGGGAAATCAAGGAAAAGGCTTGGCAGGATTCTCTCCCAATCTAGAAACTCTATCCCGTTTTCCATCTTTCTAACAGTTTCTGACCCTTTCAAGATTGGCATATAGATGAGATCAAAGGAGGTAAAATTAAGAAAGGCATAAAAATTTTCACTCAAAGCATTCAAGATGTGTTCTTGAATTCAAGCTGTTTGGTGTCACGACTCTCTTGAGCACCGCAGTCGTTTTCGTCATGTATCACTTTGGTGAGCTCCACAGAGGAGTGTCGTCTTTGGTGATCTCTCACTAGCAGTAGCCTTGACAGAAGTAACATTTTTCTTGAACTGATTTCTTATATTGTCCCTAGAGCCCCCCCTACCTCCAGAAGAGTACCTCCAACTTCTTTCTGGTCAAGTTCTCTTACCCCTTAAGGGATGGTCTTAAAAAGGCTTGTGTTTTCTCTGCTGCAAGAGACCCACATTTGGTCCATGGGAAATATTTATCCCCTTTGCCCTAACAACATGGAATGCAGGCCAGACTCAGCACAGCCTTGTCCCCCTTCCTCCATTCCCAGGGCACTTATTTCATTACACTGTTAGGAACTGTGATTTCTTAGTCACCTACTGTGTCACCTGAAGCACCAGGAAAACACCTCAAACTCTCCTCATGGTGTCCAAGAACCCCAATTTCCCAAGAATGAGGTGAGAAAGAGATATCTCTGACTTCTCTCTCTTGGGGAGGGAATCCCAGAGAACATGAACTCTCTACACAAATCTTTTTCTATTCAACTTTTCTCTCAAACTCCCAGATCTTTTATGCACTAAATGAGGATAAGAGATTAACAATCACAAAACTGGTTTTTGGCTACTCCTTTGAAGTCACGCATGTTTAGCTGTACCTAAACTGGAATGTGATCTTTATTACGTTGAGGCTTCGGCCCAAAATGGAGTGAAACAATCCATTTCAACATCCTGTCACATCTGGTTTTCATTAGAGATTATAGTGTAGCCTCTTATGTAAATAGCCAACAGATTCTGGGAATCATGTTTTACTTTTACTTTATTGTTTATGAAAGCCGAGGAGGAGTAGCTCAGCTCACCCCATCAACACCATTTTAAAGACACTACAGTTATCTTTGGCTTTATCAGCCTTTGTTTTCTGGGGCTTGTCTTACTATTTCAGATATTATCTTCCTTGTTTTTTTTATGTATATTTTTCTCTTTAGAAATCTTTTGCCCATTAAAGCCACATTTCAGTCAGCTTAAAAATAAATATATAGGTTCTAGACATCATGCTTTTCAATTTACACTGGGATTTTGGTCCGTTATTTTTTTGGTATCCCTTCAGTGACATCAAATTTCAGGGAATCCCCGTATTGAGTCTGAAACACCTTCTCCCTCCCTCCCTCCTTCCCTCCCTTCCTTCCCTTCCTTCCTTCCTTCCTCCCTCCCTCCCTATTTCTCTTCTTCTCTTTCTCCCTCCGTCACTTCTTACCCTCATTTTTCTTTTTTTCATGCCTATATGTATTGAATATCTACTATATTCTGAGCATGATCCTAAATTCTTAGTTCTTTCCCATTCTATAAAAACAATACACCATGCGCACACACACACACCTCTTCTCCATCTCATGTTTCCTTTCAGTTGTCACCTATCTCTTCCCTTTTATTTTCTTCTTATTTGCATTGTATGCTTTGTATTTCCTTATCCTAAATTTTCCTCCTTCAGTTTCTTTTTCTTTTGAGAAACATCAGATTTTGGCTGAGGAACAGCCTGTTTCTTTCCAGCAAGGATCTTCTCATTGTGCAGGTGGAGTTCATACATGGGTCCATGTGACCATGATCTTATTGGCAGAAGAGATCATGACCTGACATGAAGACTTCATTGACCTGACATATTCAGTGACCAGAGAATGCATTTCTAAATCCTGCAGTTCAGCATTATCCTCTGCATTTTTAGGCACAGGTAGCAAAGATCTGGCACTCTTTTTGAGCTACTGCCACCATTTCATCTTCACTCTTGAGCTTGAAGAGGCCTGCCAGCTACACCATTGTACGGAATTAATATGACATATTTAAGAAAAAAACAATTCCTCAATTTATAACCCTCTCTGATTATTGGCCTCTCTGCCTTTTCACAGCCAAATTTCTCTTGACTCTTGCTAAAGCTTTACTTTATCTCTCATCTCCCATTTACTCTTAAATACTTTGTATTTTAGCTTTTGTACTCACTCCTCTATTTAGATGGCTTCCTTGCCAAGGCACTTATTGCTAAATCTACAGAGCTCTTTTAATTCTATATTCTATTTTACTTCTTAACAACATTTGGCACTACTGGTTTCTCCCTATTTGTAGGAAAAAAATCCTTTTGTCTTTCATTTTCCTTTCTTTCTTGTGCCTTCTTCTCCCATCCTGGTACTCTCTCCCAATCTCCTTTGGACACCTCTCTTACTCTGATCATTCCTCAATATATGGGTTTTCTTGGGGTCCTTTCCACTGTTGCTCAGCCTTTATTCTCATTTTAAACTCTACCTGTACAATTTCACTTCAAAACTTTGGTCATTATTTAAAAAACTCCCAAATCTAAATTCCCCGTAGATGGCTCTTCTGAGCTCTAGTATCTCCTAATCAGCTGCTTTCTGGACATGTGCATCCAGTGGGGAAACTCCTCTACCTCTCAATCTTGTTATGCCTCCTCCATGTCCCTGATCACTGAAAGATGCCATCCCCTTCACCTGGTCGTGCAAACCGGAAATCTGGCTCTTTTTCTTTTTATATCTTCATCTAACCAAACCCCACATCTTATTAATTCTGCCTTTAAACTATTGCTCAAATCTCTGTACTTCTGCTACGAATACTCTTACTCTTACCTTGTCCATTCCGAACTCTTCCTGGCTTGCTGGAACAGCTTCTCAATGCATCTCCATGAATCCCATATCGCCTTTCCTTTAGACATGCTTCCTGTGGTAGCCAGAGTGCTCTTAAGAGGTCTCAAGAGTCCGCTAACTTCCGCAACTCTGCTGGGGAATTACCTCCAATCACATGGCAGTGGGCCTCCAAGGCCCAATGTTTATTATAGGGCATCTTTCTTACTAATAACAAAAGGTGCAGACAGGATAGACACCTAGTCCAATCAGATTCTTTTTCTTGAGAATGTGGAATTAACATTAAAGATTGTGAGTTTTATTATTATATTAGATACTTTAACTGGAAGAACTTTGCACATATGGGAGATATGAGGCAGATTTGGCCATGTGCACAAGAAAGTGTCTATATGCCAGAAATAGAACCCCATTGCCCCAGACAGAGAGAGAGAGTCTAAGAAATGAGATCTGACTTTTCTGATGGTTTTAGAATTCCTAGCCTCAGCCTCTCTTGAGGCTCAGCCAGTCTCTATTTGCATGATTTATCCCTGAGTCTATAATTTCATGTAGTGGCTCTGAGCTCTCCAGCTGGTCTGCTGCAGATGTGTGCTGTGATATTGACCCCCAAAGCCCTCAGGGCAGCTGGAGTCCCCAGGCTGCTTGCCTCCTGCCACAGGCAGCTTCATCTGTTTTCCCCGGGGTTCTGTATAAATATTATCATTTTCCATCTGTGCCAGGATATGGAAAAGGTTGAAAAACAGTATAATATATAGTTAATACATTTCTTCTTTTTGCTTAAGTCAGCTCAAGCAGAATTCTGGTTTTTTTTCCTCCCCACTGAGAGCTTTAACCAAGACATCTTTCAAAATGTAAATTTGAGCTGATTTTTCTCCTGTGTAAAACCGTACAGTGTTTCTCTAACATCTTCAGAGTTTAGTCCAAACTCCTTGCTGTAATTTATAAAGACCCACATAGTCAGGCCCTCCCCTCTTATTCATTAGCTTCTCCTCTTCTCACCCCAACTGTATCTCTCTGAACTTCCAGAAGGTACTACGTTCAGTGAAATAGAATATACGAGACTTCCTGTAATTGTGGATCTTTGCATACACTAGACGTACACTAGGCCGTGTGTTGCAACACTCTGTACTCCTCTTTCTCTCTTTCACTCTTTGCTTGGTTAATGCCTATTGACATTTAAATGACAACTTTCCATTCAAAGTTCCTAAATGGTAATCACACTGAATGGTGATTTTCCATTTACTTACCTAATCTCTGTCTTGAAGGTGTTAGTGAGTGTCTACCTTGTTTATTATCGTGCTTTTAAAATCTGACACTTGGGAGATGAACAATAAATACTTACCATGGGAACAATACTTTCAATCCTTGCATATGTCCTTATTCAGTTGTTTATTTTATTCACTTTCCAAACCATTCTAAGCCTTCTGCATCCTCCTCAAGCCCTCTTCTCTCTTCTACCACTCATTCATACAATCTCCTTTCCCATCCAACTGAGGACTTGAAGTCATCATGTGCGTTCTTCCTCCACTCCTTCCCGTTTCATACACAGTCACCTAATATATAACTGCAGTTTCTTACAGTCTCTGAGAATGAGGTACTTCACTTGCTATTCAGGGACAGTTGGAGTCCCACCTTCCTCAACCCATTTCATCTTGCTGTTTTTAGAATAGCCATTTTTCTATTTCTATTTAAAAATTTTTTATTGACTCCTTTCCCTAGCTTATAAACATATCCAATTTTTCCATCTTAAAAATTTAATGAGCTCTTTTCTCCAGGAATACTAAACTTTGTAGAATTTTTAGAGAAATTTCCCAATGCTTGCATATCCATTCATTATGCAGTTCCTTCTACATGAAATTAGTATCTCTTCCTCTCTGTTAAAATAAAATCTTAATCATCAAGTTCCATCTTTGGCTCCACTGTATTCGTGAAACTTTCTTGATATCTCAACTGAATATAGTCACTTTCTTATAGCTGTCTTAAGTCATTTATTAGAATTTATTTTACATTATAGTTATTTGTGTATTTATATAATACCTAACCCACTATAGATCCAACTTAACACTCTCAACACTATATTATAAATATAGTGAAGGTAGAGACTATGTGTTACTGATTTTTGTATTTTTACAGGATCTAACACTAAGTAGAAAAGAAAAAAATAACACAAAATAGTATTAATTTTTAATGTTTATTGTTTACTATGTTCTAGGCAACTTTCATGAATTTCATTCTATTTATGTGACAAACACTGAAATTGTTACTATTATTATCCCATTATGGAAACTAGGTAAGGTACAAAAGTCATATATTTGTCATAACAAAGATATGCTTGAATCTTGACTCTACCAACAACTGGTAGTAAGATCTTAAAAGTTATTTAACTTCTCTGAGTCTCATCTGTGGTGATGCCTTATGTAATAAGATTGTCGTACATTTTTAAAGACCTAATAGTGTGTGCTGTGTACAAGTTACTTAACATAAATCCCTCCATTTTTTTTTCTTTTGCACATACAGTTATCCAATGAATGTATTTTTTGTTGTTATTGTTTCTGAGATGGATTCTTGCTCTGTTGCCCAGGCTGGAGTGCAGTGTCATGATCTGGGGTCACTGCAACCTCTGCCTTCTGGGTTCAAGCAATTCTCCTGCCTCAGCCTCTGGAGTAGTTGGGATTACAGGTACACGCCACCATGTCTGGCTAATTTTTGTATTCTTAGTAGAGATGGGGTTTCACCATGTTGGCCAGGCAGGTCTTGAACCCCTGACCTTAAGTGATCTGCCGGCCTCAGCCTTAGCCTCCCTAAGTGCTGGGATTACAGGCATGAGCCACTGTGCCTGGCCTGAATGTATGTTGATATAAGTTGAATGTTTCTACATCTGGGTACTAACACAGATAGGGTTGCAAAATATGTTGTTCCCATGTGATTTCTAAATTGCTCATTTAGTTTTGAAATATGGTTGTACCATGTGCTACCTCTGGAAGTATATTGAACCTGGCTAGGAGATTCAGAATCGAGGAAGGAATGAAGTAGACAACATAACACTCTGCTTCATTATTTTAAAAAATAATCAAAAATTGACTGACAAAAGCCAAGAGCAGAAAATAAAAACACCCAAGTATGTATTTTAACTTGACAATGTTTCTGTTAACTGTACTATGACAAATAATGCAAAATGTATTTGAGGAAAACAACCATTTATTATGCTGATGAATCATGTAGATTAAGAGTTTAGGTAGGGAACAGAGGGGACAGCCTACCTCTCTTTCACAAACCTGGGGCCTCAGTTGGAAGGCCCAATGGCTGGAAACTAGAATCATCTGAAGGATCACTTATCCTTGGTTGTTGTGACTAGCTATTGAATGGGGGGTTAGTTTCTCTCCATGTGGAACTTTCCGTATTGTTTTTCCACATGGGCTAGTGTGGACTTGCTGATAGGATAGTGGCTGGCTGGGTTCAAAGAGTGGCTGAGGATGAAAGGGAGAAGACAGAGAATGAGGAAAAGGAAAGAGAAAGAAAAGAGATATATTAAATAGACTTCACCTCTCGATTGAAGTGTTGATGTTGCATTGTAAGAAGCATATGTAGGATATTTTGGTCTCTGAAAGACACACGTCACAGAGTGTATATCAGAAGGGATATAAAGGTAACTGGCATTTCTGTAGTCCATTAGGAAGTTTATTAACTGGATGTTTTAAGTTGTAATTTTCAAGGCATAAAATGATAAAAATCAAGGTGATACCTTTGACCCATTTTTATCTCTAGGTTGACATTTTAATAACATATCTAATACTTGTTCTAAGTACAATAAAAATGGTAAGATTTCATTTTAGAATGTAGGCAAAATGATAAAGGGGAAAATGTTCTGTGCCTTTTGAATCATTTAGAATTAGGCGCTTTAAAAATTATATTACCTTTTTTTCCAGGGATGTCTTTATTCCCAATATTTTCTTTTCCAAGGATATATTTCCTTCTTCAGAATATTTCTAGCATTAAATGAAATAAAATAGCTGAAATGTTTTGCATTTGGCACTGAGTTTGACATTTTTCTTCCTAACCCAAATATTGCTTTCTGGCTTTAAATTAAAGTGTCAAAGATCTCACCCTTAATCTTTCTAGACTGTCTGTCAGAGGACCAGAATAGAGAAACTGCTCTTAGGGTCACAAAGTCAAATTCTAATCTGGATAAGGAATCAGCCAAATTTGTAC
Organism: Plecturocebus donacophilus; assembly: GCA_004027715.1. Lineage (NCBI taxonomy): Eukaryota > Metazoa > Chordata > Mammalia > Primates > Pitheciidae > Plecturocebus > Plecturocebus donacophilus. The sequence continues at coordinate 17,101 of PVKP010026574.1, read as the reverse complement.
TTCAGAACCAAGCTCTCAGCTCTTTACTTTTTTCATCACTACCTCCTTATGAGTTTTTCCTTTTCATTTGATGCCTTAAATATCTTTAAGAGTCTTTCATTCCAGAATTAGAGTTACTAGGCTATTAAAACACTTGCAGTAAGGTGCCAAAAATTTATAAAAGAATTTAATATTTAAAAACTAATTCCATAAAGCAGATTTTGGTTAGAGGAGTGGTCAGGGGAATCATACTGGAATGTGTGGATAGATGAAGATGAATGGAAGAAACATTACAAAGTTATGTAATTTTGAGCAGAGAAATTGAGTTCTAAGAAGGAGGAAGAATAGCATCAGATCAACTACCCTGGCATGTAGAGTTCAAAAGTTTAAAGTCCTTGGCATGAAAAATAGAGGTACAAAGATGCTTAAATGACAGCCATTAACAGTTACATGACTTGGTCTGTGTAGGGCCAAGAGTTTTAAGCATTTCTCAGGTGCAACCTCAGATAGAGATGAGGATATTGGTGACTACATGCCTAGAATTCTTAAGTCTCTGTGATACAAGAAAATGAGATTCTGGATGATTTATGACATAATTGTTATGAAATTAATTGCATGATGCTCAGGACATTTATCTTCTTGCTTAACTAAAATGTTATGCTCTTTATATTTTCAAAACTGAACATTGTCCTATGATACAAGAATAACTCCTGAGCTTACATTTTAGACAGAAGGGATGATCAGTGAAATGTAGTAAGTATGTAGATGTAAAATAATACACAAACTAATATAAAGAGATCAAAAAGATGGCCGGGCATGCTGGCTCACACCTGTAATCCCAGCACTTAGGGAGGCTGAGGCAGGTGGATCATTTGAGGTCAGGAGTTCGAGACTAGCCTGGCCAACATGGTGAAACCCAGTCTCCACTGAAAATACAAAAATTAACCAGGCTTGGTGGTGGGCACCTGTAAACCCAGCTATTCGGGAGGCTGAGGCAGGAGAATCACTTGAGCCCAGGAGGCAGAGGTTGCAGTGAGCAGAGACGTGCCATTGCACTCTGGCCTGGGTGACAAGAGAAAAACTCCATCTCAAAAAAAAATAAAAATAAAAAGAAGAAAAAGATAATGTATGTGAAAACCTTTTTAAAGCACTAAACAAATACAAATATAGTGGTAGTCTACATAATATTATTTGGAGGGCAGATTGGTTAGAGAAAGCAGTGCTGTTTGTAAGAAGGTATTGAATTATAATAAGTCTTTTCTTGGTACAAGTTTCTAACTGACTTCTAACATTTTTTTGCAAAGGAAATGTTTACATTTTAAAAAGAACAAACAGATGTTAAGGGATTTATTTTCCATTTAACTCCCTATGTTGGTTTTCTGATTTATTTTTCCACAGTTCCTTTGATATACACCTTAATGAACTTGCTCCTAATCAGCTTTTCACAGAGCATACAGGCAGAATTGGAGGGCATACATATCATAAAAAAGGTCTCTGTCCCATAGCAGTAGGTAAGTAGATATTAGACAATTATGAATTTAAAAACATAATAATCATTCAATGTAGCCCATCAAAACAATTCTGTAACAGAATTAATTATGTTTGCGCATTTCATATGTTTATCAAATGATTGAGGTTTTAAGTGATTATCTGTCTTGAGTATAGTTGTTTAGTAACCAAACTAGGTTTAAAAAATAATTTTTAAAATCTATAAAATAGCAGCTTGACTCTTACGATGTGTATTGTTTCTGTTCACCCTAACCCAAGCTGATTCACTTCTAACAACAGGAAAACGTAGTGAAGTAAAAGGAGTCCAGAATTTCAAAGCAGAATTCCCTGAATTTTATTCCCTCTGACTTTCCTATTCTGAAATTTAGTAGCTATGAGAATTTAGACAGGCTGTAGAACTTTTCTGAGCCTAATTTTCATCATCTAGAAATAAGAAAATCTGCTCTTTTTTTTTTTTTAAACTTATGAGGTTTAGGAGAGGATCAAATAGTCTAGTATGAAAATAAGAATATATTTTTATAAACAGAATCCCAGGTGCTAACTCTTTAGATAGATTAGGGGCATTATCCTGACATGCAAACTCTAACTGATCCTCTTTGACTTATCTATTTCTCATTTTTCAATCAACTTACAAATTTTTCACTAGCACTATAGGTTGCATTGAATTGAAGAAGAAATATAATATTCTTATTCAACAAATTTATATTGCATGAATTTATGTTCAGGGCAAATAGATCTTATATGACTACTAGTAAAAAGATGAAGAGTAATATAAATATGTAAGACAGATTTGATATGATATGAAATATGTATGTGAAATATAAGATTATGTTTAACTCTGCGTCTGATGGTCCTCATGCTTACTATCTACCTCTTTTTTTAAGTATAAAAATGGCTTTATTGATCTAGTATTATTTAATGAAGACAAACAGCAATTTTAATACAACTGCTTTTCCAAGATCTTTGACAGACCTTACTCCCATTTTCCACCTTCACTTCTAGGAAAGTACAAGTAAAACACTTCTGAGGGCATAAAAAATGCAAGTTCCTAGTTAAGGTGTATCAACAGCCAGGGAAATCTGCTGTGCTCCTTTTGAGGGTCAGCTAAGGTGCGGAGAAAGAAACTGTCTTGAGGCAGTTTCTATCACCCTTCCAGGGAAAGTGGCCATGCAAACCAGGACATGGTTCAAAGTGAAAAAGAGTATGGTTAATAATCACACCAGAACACCAGTTATAAGATGCAAGGAGGGCAAGTCAGGCATTCTGTACATTACTTCTCCCTTCAATTTGGAAAACTCACTGCAATAGGGTTTTTCAATGACTGTTTTGCAAGACAGCTAGGAGGAAAGCCTGTGTGCTCTGGAAAATGTGTATCTTGTGTATTTACCCTTTTAAAGGTAACAATAATTTGAAATAGGTGAACTGCAGAAAGTTAACAAAGACTTCTTTTTTTACCATGTTTACCTTTTTAAGAATTTTATGCTTTTCCTAGGGCATACATGCAAAAGCCTTCACATTTCGCCCTTTTAAAAGAGATATTTCTCAAACTTATACATGCAACTCCAGCCCTATCATTTTTTTCTCTATGAAATTAATTTTTTACTTTTAACATAAAATACAAATACAAAAATGACCATCTTAATTATTTTTTTAAATTTACCATCTTAACCACGTTAGGTACACAGTTCAGTAGCGTTAAGTATAATCACTCTGTTTTGCAACAGAGCTCTAGAATTCTTGCAACACAAGCTCTGTACCCACTAAATACAATTTTTAGTAAGCTGGTGTATATTAAAGTAAAAGCAAAGTACTGCCTACATATGAATGTTTTAGGGGGTTACTTGGCTGGTTGCCGGCTTACGTTTCACTTGTACATTCAGCTCATCATCGTGCCAGAAAGTTGAATGAACAGTGCAATTCATCAGTTACTGAAGGGGGGGTGGAAGTTGTCCACCATTCTTTTCTCTTTCTCCCCCTCAGAAATGAAAAGCAGGGTCCCAAATTGCTCCAGCTGATTATGATCAACCTCTACTGGTTGCTTCTTAATGATCCAGGTGACAGACTCAGAGAGGTGTGGGGTAGTCAGAGACCCCAAGTAGGTCCAGTAATCCAGGCAGGTAGGTACCAGGCAGGAAGGGTCAAATGACCCAAATTCCACAAGGGTGCACTTGTGCTTAATTGATAGTAAAGTATCCACTAATTTCTGTAGCTCTTTATGATGTTTGCCTAGCTTTACAAACACTCCTATCACGACCAAATCATTTTCTTCCAGTGCTGCATCCTCAAAGTTTTCAAATTTGATGCATTCCAATGCACTAAGTGCAGCTCTGGGAAGCATTTGATGTCCATGGTGTGCTCAGAGCCCCAGACATCGATGGCCTCCCAGCAAAAATGGAACTGCTTCAATCGGTAGTTGTGTTCCAGGGGTCCTCCCTTGATCACTGATTTATCTGTAGAATTTTCAGATTCCACAAGGAAAGAGTACCCATTATTCCAGATGTGGCAGCAGGTGGCTGGGTCGTAAGAGAGGTGAGCGGTTTGAAACCTGAATGATAAACACTGCCTCCACCCAATGGTGATGGGTGACTTGTCGAGCACCCCCAGGAGCCAGGTTTATGCTCTCCCGGAGTGGATGCAAGGCTCAATAAAATAAAACACACCTAAAACCTCACTGCATAAATCTCAGGGCTGCAGGTCCTTGCTGGCATGAATCTCAGAATCTGGAACTTTCTCCACAGCATTTTGCCTGGAGATGCTTGAAGAATGACCCTCAGGCTGTTCATCACCACATCTTTAGCTTGAAATCTTGATCAGTTCCCAGTTAAGTTGCAGAACCTAATAACCTACTATCTACCTCTTAATAGACTTCTTTGATTTCATTTAGGTCTTCGAGACAAGAACTATATGTGATAGCCTAGCCTTGTCTAATTTATTTAATCATATAAAATACATGTTCTCATTTTCAAGTGAGTAAAGTGCTAAGAAAATAGTGTTAACTATGTTGCATGTAGCAAAAGTGTGGATGCTAAGAGACAACATAATTTAAGTAAATGGGTATGCTTATATAGCAGAAAACTAATGCTTTCTGACAGTTGCTCTGGCTTTTATTTTAACCTCTACTTTTTTCCATTATAAACCACAAGTAGACTATCTAAGCTGCCCTGGAGGGACACTAAAGATGTATTATGAGTATCAATCCCTAGAAATAGAAAAACTTAAGTTCAACCTTGATAATAAATTTTGGCACTCTTGCTGTTGCTCAAATATAATATTATACTTGTCATAACCTTTGGATCTTCACCCAAAGATACATCAAAGGGTCAATATTTTAACATAGCATAGCACATTTTAGACTTTGAACATATGAAATATAAAAGTGAAATATATCATTACTTTAAGTTTCGGCAATGCAATGTACTGAAAACAATAATGATACTAGCCCTAAGAAGAAGGACACCTGTGCCTTGTCTCCTCCCTTTCACCTGCTGATCTTGTAACCTTGGGCAATGTAACTTCTCTGGTTCTTAGTTGACTCTGATGATCAAAACGACTACATGAATGTAGAAACTGAATCAGATGACTTTCACTAGCTTTGAGATCTATGATGATGATAATGTATTAATGATTTTAATCAGTGGCTTGGGGGTTGTTGGAGTAAAATTTAACAATATGAAAATGTTTAATACCTTTTCATCAGCAACACTAAAATATCATGAGGTTATGTTCTTCAGTATGAAGTTAATTCATTTAACAAGAACTTATTAACCATCTACAATATTCTGAGTGTTCTCTGAGAATAAGAGTGGAAGGAGGATAGGAAAGGGATGCAAAGATGAATAACTCATGATGTCTGCTCCAGAGAGTGTTTTTAATTTAGAGGGCAAGTAGACACACTAACAAATAATTACAGAAGAGTGTGATAAATATGATGATTATCATTTGTGCAGAGAACTATGGGAATTAAGTGGAACACAGAGGGCTCTGAGATAGGTTGTGGACCAACATTATAAACTTTTAGGCAATTGATATTGCAGTATGGTATAATGAATGTGTTACCAGCCAGCACACCTAGGTTCTGTTTTTACCGGTTTTATTTTTTGCCAGTACTACCTGTTCAAAATGTAGCCTGGAGCAAATCATTTTAATCTCATCTGGAAAAATTGTGATAAGGCTGTTTCAAATTCTATTAAAGCTCTAAAGCCCAATAACTCTCTGGCAGACATGCTATCTTAGTCCAGTTGTGCTACTGTTACAAAATACCACAGACCGTGTAATTTATAAAGAAGAGAAATTGATTTTCTCATAGTTCTGGTGGCTGGTAAGTCCACTATCAAGGCACTAGCAGGTTCAGTGTCTGGTGAGGGCTGCTCTCTGCTTTCAAGATGGTGCCCTGATGCTGCATTCTCCAGAGGGGAGGAACACTGCTCTCACATGGTGGAAGGCAGAGGGCAAAAGAGACAAACTTTTTCCATCAGGTACTTTTATAAGGGCACCTAATAGCATTCATGAAGTCTGCAGCCCTCATGATTTAACCCACTCTTAAAGCCTCCACCTCTTACTACTAACATATTGGCCATTAACTCTTAATGCTTGAATTTTGCAAGATGCACATTCACATCACAGCACATGTCAAATGTCTATCTGATATTCACACTACCTTTCTTAAAAAAATGTAATCTCAGTTTTATCTGAGGTTACATTATGCTCAGATGAAACCCTGGTTTGCCTGGAACTTTAGTTTCTAGGGGTGGCCATGAAAAAATGAAACGCTTTGCTCTCCTTACATATATACTACATTGCACTTCCTTATTCTGCCCAGAATACTGTAACAGTACAATGAGCCCAAATGCCACAGTTAGGATGGGAGGGTAGGGAACTAAAAGAAACTTGAGGCCCTTACTAGCACTAGCTCAAGAAAACCTACTTCCAGACTTGTTACCTGAGAAATAGTTGTATTCTGGTTTCTGCTACAAGTAGCTAAACTTAATATTAATGAATATAGATCCCTAAGCTTTAATATTAAAAGATAGTATTTTCTGAATTAAGCTGGGCTAAATTATAGTTCAGCATGATATAGTTCTATATATCAATATCTGAGTGTGTGTATGATGTATGTATGAGGATGTGGGAATATACATGTGCATGTCATAGCTAGATACTATATAGATTGTAAGTCAATGACTTCCAGATTTATATCCTCTTTCAAGGCTCCTTTTCTGACTTTGAAGCCAACTGCCATCCTAACATTTTTCTTTGAATATCTTAAAGGTCTCTCTACATAAAAACCCAAACCAAACACATTAAAGCACACATGTCCACCCCAAACCTAAATGTTCATCCAATATTTGCTTTTTTCAGATTGGCATTTCCATGCAATCAGATACTTAGGCCAGACAACTGGTAGTTGGTTACCTGTGATACCCTCTGCTCCTACACATCACAGCCAAAATTTTCTAACACTCTCCCAGTGTTCTTTTAGTTTCTTTGTGATCAGTTTTCTTATTTGTAAAACTGACATAAAACTAATATCTACTACAAGATTATTTTCTAGATTATATTAGTTAATATATTCAAAATACCAGAACAATGCCTAACCATTTTGTGCTGCTGTAACAGAAGACCTGAAACTGGATAATTTATAGTAAACATAAACTTATTTCTCATATTTCTGGAGGCTGTCAAGTACAATACCAAGGTGACAAAATCTGGTGAGGGCCTTTTTGCTGTGTCTTAGCATGGCTGAAGGCATCACATGGAAGAATGGCCAAGAGAGGAGGTGAGAGAGAGAGAGAGCAAGTGGGAGATCCTGCTCCCCTGATAATGCTGTTAGTCACTTCATGAGAGCAGAGCCTTTATGACCTAACCACCTTGTTGAGGTCCTATCTCCTGATACTATCGATGGGAATTTTTAAATTTTAACATGAGTTTGGAGGGAACAATCATTCAAACCATAGCGCATGCTAAATGTTCATTAAATATTTTCTATTATTTTTGAAATAGAATTAATATGAGTTATAGCTGTGCTAAAATTATGCAACTTGGTATTAGGTGAATGAGTGTAGATGTATAATTTTTGTTTTAACTTGCTTCAATATTGACTTTGGGTGTGATGAAATAATCAGATCCTGTATATGTACTTTGATTTATAGCTTGGAAGTAAGCAGAAAAATGAATCCAAACTTTAACTCATGCAACAAATATTTAGAAAGCACTTTTGATAGGCCAGGTACTCATTTCAGTATTAAATATGTGGTAGTGAAATGAAAAGTACTTATGCTAATAGAACTTTAAATTCTAGTCAGATTCCTCAGCAGTGAAATAAAATGATTGAGTTGGATTGGCAATAGGTGATATCTAATTCCTTACCACTGTAAGAATATGTGAGGCTATGGTTATGTGAAGTGTCATGCTATAATATGAGGAGGAAGACTCAAAACTGGAACATGTGGCCACAATTTGACATGCAGTAGAGGACCAAGACAAAGTTTTAATTGGCACAAGAAGAGTTAGATTTTAAGAAAGAAGTTTAATTGGGAAGCATTATGTAGAACAGATTGAATTTAGGATTTTTGTAGACAGAAATATCACCCACCCAAGGATAGGAAATGGTGATCACTGGTGTGGCTGGAAGAGGTGAGAACATTTAACACTCCTGGAAACTATACAAAGATGTAGTTCATGGTATAACACATGGGTGAAACAGGCAGGCTTTCTAGATCTGGGATTGATTTAGTTTTTTATTTTTATAAAGGCTGTGTGGATATTTATGTATATAAATAGATGTGTGTTATTAAATAACTTTCATGTTAGGAGCTCAAGAAGAAGGTGGCATGGAATCATGAGAATCAAGCATGAAATTATCTTTTTTATTCCTTGACCAGGACCAGGTGGGAAGGCAAGAAACACCATCTATACTAGGACATAAATTGTACCTGGAAGCTGGCTCACCAAGCACTGGGCTCAGTGTGTACCAAGTTGCTATACATGGTCTCCTACGAAACACCTGGCCTTCCTGAACTATATTTGCTTGGGAAGACTGCCCAGGTTGCAACAGCAGTCCTATGGAAGCAACCACAGTATTGAAGCCAGGGTGGAAGCCCTCCTCTGACAGAGGCTGCTTTCCTCAGATTTTTAGGACTAAGAAACCATCCCTGGGCCAGGCACAGTAGTTCACCCCTCTAATCCCAGCACTTTTGGAAGCTGAGGTGGGAGGATCACTTGAGGCCAGGAGTTTAAGACTAACCTGGGCAACATAGCAAGACACTGTCACTACAAAAAAAAAAATTAAAATTAGCCAGTCATAGAGGTTCATGCCTGTAGTCCCAGCTAATAGTGAGGCTGAGATGGGAGGATCCTTGGGTCCAGGAATTTGAGGCTGCAGTGAGCTATGATCACGCCACTGCACTCCAGCCTGGGTGACAGACAGAAACCTCTCTATAGGTAGGTAGGTAGGTAGGTAGGTGGCTGGGTGGATGAAAAAGAAAGAAAATTAAAAGAAAAGCAAACTGTTTCTGAGGGGCTTAAAGCTATCAGTTAAGAAGATTCTAAAGAGATAAACTAGAACCTCAGAGTCATTTAATTTGAATAAAAGGGAAATGACTTAATTATCTTATGCTGATAAGTGGGACATACTGATTAAATTAGAATGGAGGTTTAATAGTGATAGTATAAAATTCTATGGGAAAGTAGGATCAAGCAATAGCAGTATTACGGTGATGTTGATAAAATGTTTGGAATGGCAATTCACTCTTTGTAGAGTAAGAACTGCCACATATTTTAAGAACTAATTTATTTTATGTTTTAGGGATATTTTATGTTTTGGATTCTGTCAATTTTCATCATATCCAGTGTGCCTTTTCAAAAACTGTGCCATTTATTTAGAAGTTTGTCAAATCTCCCCACAGATCTGGCTGTGAAAAGCCCATTCTTTGAAAATCTGGCTCAGGTGTGACCTCTTTCAGGAGTCTTTCACAAATTAAGCCAGAAAGAATTAAGCCTCTTTCTTCTTTATTACTTTGATAAATAATATGCTTTTTATCACTGGACTTGCTACACTGTATTTTATTTATTTTTCCTGTGAGTATAAGCTTCTCAGTTATGTTCATGTCAGAATCTTTGCTGCCAATCATAGTGCTCATAGAAGGTGTCTAATGAGTATTATTTGTTTAATGAATGAATAAATATTAAAAATATATTGATCACCAGTTACATACCAGCTCTAGAACACCAGCACTGTAGCTACAGTAGGAATTAATTAAAAGAGTTATGTTTGTCTCCATAGATCTTGTAGTCTCTCGAGCTGTTAGACAAGTAAAATGGCAATTACAACCTGTTATGATAAGCATATATCTAATTTACATCTGAGGAAGCACATAAGATGAATGTGTGTCCTGTATCTAAATATTTGAAATTATATGTTTCTATCTTAAAAGTAATGCTACATCAGAAAGCAATTAATATTAAAGTTAAAGGGAAAAAAATGGCTAGGACTATAAAATTTGAATATTAAGCTTTATTTTTAGTTTTGTTTATAACATTAAAGAATATTTTGAATCCAAGTAAATAAAAATATATCTTTTTCCATGTGAACTGGACTAATAATTCTTGGGCAATGTAAGACTCACAGAACCAATATGTGATAGCTTATCATATGAACTCAAGATGTACCTTACTTTTTGTTCAGACATGGTTATTTACTAATTTTAAGGACTTTATTTTAGGAAAAATATGCACTTTTTAGGAATGCATTTTTAATTTCAACACTTTATGAATATAGTAAAGCTTTCTGGACATATAATTTAACAGTCAGGAGACTTCTACCACAGCCTTTATTCTCAAAAAACTACCAATAAATTGCCCCTCACTTTACCTTAATTTTCTTGTTTCCTTAAATACTTTTGGCATAACCAATTATATAAGCTGTTGCATAGAGAAATATTTCTTCATTAGTCCATCAATAATTATATACACATTTTAAATTAGGTGTATGTAATAATATCTGTTGTGTGTGTTTGTGTGTGTACCTCACATACTTCAGCACTTTTTGCTGTGAGTGCATATAGAATATGACTAGAATTCTTTTCAGTCAAAATTACATATGAGAACACTTCTTAGGAGCAATAAATATGTTGATTATTATTTTTAACTTAGTCTGCTTGATCTATATATGTGTGTGTGTATATACATATATATACATATATATGTGTGTGTGATATATATATGTGTGTGTGTGTATATACATATATATATATATATATATGCATAAGCTGCTTAATATGATATACTTCATGACTTGCAAATAGAAATTAAGCTGTGAATTTCTACCTTGGCCAGTGGTGTTTATCAGCAGGCTTTTCAGAGGTAAAAACAATGTGGCTTGATATATACGTGTTTGCATTATTTCAGAATAAGTTATCAGAATTTGCATAGCCAAATTTTAATCATGATTATTGCTATTTCTAAGTGTTTTTCCTCATATTTGGAGTATATTCAAGATTATATTCAAAATTAGATGATGCATTATATTATAAATAGGAAAAAGAAAAATATGACAGGTTGTTATTTTGATTCTAAATAATACAGCATAAAACAGTGAAATATCTTAACAGGAAAAAATTATGAAAAAAGATTTCAATTTCTCAAGATTATCTTATTTGTTATTTGTTTCAATTGAAATTGCATCTTGCATAGGTGTGTTGACATGAATTCTAATTACTTTGTTGACTAAAAAAGGAAATATCCAATTTAGATGAATCGTTTCCTGTTAAAAAGGTAAATGTAGAATAACAGATTGTACATAACATGATCCCATAAGTAACTTACTGTTTTGTCTTCTCTTTTATTGTTTTATATAACGACTTATTGATAAAATGTCAATGAAGTAATAGAGTACCTGATGGTATTATATTATTTAGAAAATATTAAGCTCTTTTCACTGGCAGAGACAACTGAAGAAACTGAATTGTGATCATAAAGAAATATGGCTGATTTTTTTTTCTTTTTTCACCTTAAAAAAATTCTATATATATAATGAGTACAAATGCAAGTTTCTTATATGCATGTAGTACATACTGGTGAAGTTGAGGCTTTTAGTACACCCATCACCCAAACACAGCCCACCCTTAAACTCTCAAAACAGCACCTTGAGGCTGAAGCCAGAGAGGGTGGGGTCCCAGGCAAGCAGTATAAAAAGCTGCAGCAAGTACAGTCCACTCATGTCTCTGTCTCAACAGCAGCTCAACAGTCCTTACCACAGCAACATGGTAAGGACTCTCCCAAGGTTGCACAGGAATGCTTGGTACCCCCTTACCTCTCTCTCCTTGGAGCAACGCAGCAGCAGCAACCAGGTCTGTAGATGCCCAGTATCTCTTGAAATGGTGATTGGCTGAGGCTACTCTAGTCTTGGATGCCTGTGAGATTCCATGTAGGTTCTCTTTCTAGAGAAACAACTCTGTGCAATCTTTTGGCAACTCTGTATGTCAGACCTAAGGCCCTAAAGTAGCCAAAATCATAAAAGCCATACCCTAGGGGTTTCTCTCTTACTGTTTTCCTGTGTCCATGAGATGTTGCAGCCTCTCAGTCAGTCCTCGGGTGGGCAGCTGCCTTGAACCATCTCCTTACTTCTGTTGTTTCCTGTCTCTTCTCTGGTGAATCCGAGCATTCTCTCCTAGCCCATCTGTTTGAAATGTATCTACTTACTACTCTGGTTCCTTTCTGTGGAAGAGGTACATAGTACCTGTGTTTAATCAGCCATCCTCTGATTTTGTTGTTGTTATTAAATCACTTAACCTAATGAAGAATCCTTATGTCACAGTACTTAACTAGAATGATTTCCATTGCTCAATTTTAAAATTCAAATTTTGAAACTGTCTTCAAAGCTATTTTTTTAGCTTTGGTAGTGTATTTTTTAGTTATTTCAATATGTAGCAACACCAACCATTTTTAATAGATAGTAGACTATTTGAAAGTTAGCATTTTAATAAGGTACAGAAGGACTGAAACCCTATAATATTGCATTAGAGTAAGACAGTGATGACAAAGTACCTTTGTCATCAATATGTAGAGAACAGTTTTGGTTTTAGAGACATGTAAAAGTCACTTAAGGCCAAAGCTGGTGACATTGGGGCTTAATCAAGCTGGAGATAGCCATTTCAATTAAGAAAACAACAGAAATTTAAAAATCTGACAATAATGAGATATTTTGTGTATCTCATTAATTCCCAAATGGGGCTTTAAAAGCACATTGTTTCTTGGGCAGTTGAGACAGGAGAATCACTGGAACTTGGGTGGCAGAGGTTGCAGAGAGCTCTTGACTTTGATTGAACCATATGAGAATCTTTAGTTAAGTAGGAGGTGGAGGTGATAAAATTCAAAATTGTAGTCTGTATTATAATGTAATTTTTATTTGAAAATAATACATCTGCATTATTGCCGTAATAGAAGAGAGAGAGTAAAGGTTGTTAATTCTTCTTGTCAAGTACAAATATTCAGTTACGAAATTATATGCTTCATTCTTTTTTTTTTTTGAGACCAAGTTTCCCTCTGTTATGCAGTGGTGAAACCTCCACTCACTGCAACCTCCACCTCCCAGGTTGAAGTGATTCTCCTGCCTCAGCCTCCTGAGTAACTGGGACTATAGGTGTGCACCACCGCTCCTGGCTAATATTTTGTATTTTTAGTAGACAAGTGGTTTCACCATATTATCCAGGCTGGTCCCCAACTCCTGTCCTTAGGCAATCCACCCGCCTTGGCCTTTCAAAGTGCTGAGAATACAAGCTTCATTCTTATATTTATTTGAGGGCCTAATATGTATTTATTTAATATTTATAATGTGTATTGAGCATATAAGATAAATTTAAGCTGCTTTTCACATTGTATGCCATAAATATAATAAATTATATTTTAGGTTGATCACAGATTTTTTTTTTTTAAAAATTGAGACTTCTACTTCTGCTTCAGATATAGAAAATCTCAAGAAAGCATCATTCTCAAATTAAAAGTGAGAACACACTGGATAATCTACAAAATCGTGTATTTTTAAAAGTTTATCTTTTAAAAGAGATATGAGGTTGTGATGGAAACTAAAAGATTGAAATTTAGAAAGCAATGAGCTCCTCCTAGAAAATAAGAGACTCATGATTGGATCCATCCTTGTTAGAGCAATGGGAGGGGGAGGCAGCTGCCATGGGTGTGAAAAAAGAAAAATTGACCTTGTGATGAGTTTTTAAAGGCTGAATGTGAGCAGGCTTTGTCACTTAAAAGACCCAGAAGTCTTGGAGAAAATAAAAATACGCATAACTCTTTTCCAAGGGCCTTCACCTAGTGCTCATGGGAGTAGAGAATGGAGAAACACACATTCTAAGGTGTAGGGACATCAGGCTTGCTTAAGTCTGAAGAAGAATTGAGAGAAACCCAGCATGCACTCTACGCCATGTGATGAGTACTAGATAGTGACTACCTGCATCTTGCATGGGGGCAGAAAAGAAAACTCTCCTAAGATGCAGGTGCAGGTGCATAGGGCCTGTTAATGGCTAAGAAGAGCAGAAAACCTGAGACAAATGCTCCAGGCATGTTCAACCTCCAAGCTCTTATAAAGGAAAGATTTGTTTCTGCCATCACGTCATTTGAAGGCTGAGTGAAATGAATCTATAAATCAACAATAGGAATCTAGACACATGTGTTCAACAGACTAAATTGATTCTAGTGGCCAGACAGAAGGAGACATGTACCCTTTTGGGGCATAAATATAATTTATGTCAGTCTCTGCTATTCTTTAAACCACTACGTCTTATATTCAATTAAAATTTATGAGAAACATGTTGAAGCATGAAAATGTGACTCATTATCAAAAGATGAAATAGTCAGTAGTCCACAGAATCAAAACATCACTGATGTTGAAATTATTAAGCAGCATTTTAAAAATAACTATGATAAGCATATGAATAATTCTAGTGAAAAAGGTTGAAAGGAAAGGCTGAATAAATGATATACCATGCAAACAATAAGCCTAAGAAAGTATTTTAAAAGCTGGCAGGGGTATATTAATATAAGAGGAAGTAAATACCCAAAGCAATAGTATTACAAGAAATAGCAAGGGACATTTTATAGTAATAAAGGAATTAACTCATTAAGAACACTAAATGTCTACGTTCCTAATAACAAAGCACTCAAATACCTAAAACAAAAACTGACAGAAATAAAGAAGGAAATCTGCAATCATAGCTAGAGATATTAAACCTTTTCCTCAATATATAATAAGGCTGTATATTTTAAAAATCACTAGCTGGGTGTGGTGGCTCATGCCTGTAATCTCAGCACTTTGGGAGGCCTAGCAGGCAGATCATTTGAGGTCAGGATTTCAAGACCAGCCTGACCAACATGGTGAAAGCCCATCTCTACTAAAAATAAAAAAATAAAAATAAAAAAAACTGCTGGGTGTGGTGGTGGGTGCCTGTAATCTCAGTTTCTTGGGTGGTTGAGACAGGAGAATCACTGAAACTTGGGTGGCAGAGGTTGCCGAGAGCCGAGATCACACCACTGCACTCCAGCTTGGGCAATATAGCAAGACTCCATCTCAAAAAAAAAAAAAATCAATAAAAATACAGAAAACATTACAAATAACAATAGTAGAAATGAATATAAAATATTCACCAAAATAGACCATATGCTGGCACATAAAACAAGTCTCAACAATTTCAAAACATAAAGTTTATATTTTCTTAACAGTATTATATATAAATATGAATAAGATGTATAGAAAATACCCATATACTTGAAAATGAAACATTAATTATATTACATTAGAAATAAGAAAAAAAGTAAACACCTTGAACTTAATATGATATAAACACAATATATCAAAATTCAGCAATGCAGGTAAGGTAGCTCTTAGAGGAAAATCTATAGCTTTATTATACTAGTTAAAATGGAGAGGGGCAAAATTAAGACTATATATTTATTCCATAAGAAGCTAGAGAGGCAAAAAGAACAAATTAAATCCAAATAAGTACGACAAGCAAAAGTAAGAACAGAAATCTATGTAATAGAAACCAGACATACATTATAAAAACTGAATTTAAATTTAAAATAATTGGGAAATTTGACAAATTCCTAGTAAGAACAGTGAAGGAAATGAGTAACACATATCACTAATATAAAAAATGAAAAGCAGACTTCAGATATAATAGACATTTCAATGACAATAAGTTTTGTATGCAATTTTATTCTAATTTGATCACTTAGAAGAAATTGATGAATTATTTTAAACACATCTTAATTGATACAATAAGAAATAAAAACTATGACTTTTAAGTTCAGGGTACATGTGAAGGTTTGCTACATAGGTAAACTTGTGTCATGGGTGTTTGTTGTATGGATTATTTCATCTCCAAGCTATTAAGCCTCATACCCATTAGTTATTTTTCCTGATCTTCTCCTTCTTCCCACCCTTCACCTTCTAATAATTCCCAGAGTGTGTTATTCCCCTGGATGTGTCCATGTGTTCTCATCATTTAGCTCCCACTTATAAATAAGAACTTGTGGTATTTGGTTTTGTGTTCCTGTATTAGTTTGCTAAGAATAATGGCCTCCAACTCCATCCACATCCCTGCAAAGGACATGATTGTATTTTGTTATGGCTGCACAGTATTCCATGGTGTATGCCTACCACATTCTGTTTATTCAGTCTCTCACTGATGAACATTTAGGTTGATACCATGTCTTTGCAATTGTGAATGATGTTGTAGTGAACATACATGCACATGTGTCTTTATAACAGAATGATTTATAATCTCTTGGAAATATACCCAGTAATGGCATTGCTGGGCTGATCTAACACCAGTCGGAATGGCTATTATTAAAAAGTAAAAAGGGAGAGAGATCCAACATGGCCGATTAGCAACAGCTCAGAAATGTAGCTCCCCATGAAAGCGCAGAGAACGAGTGGACGCCGCACTTTCTGACGAATTTTTGTTGCCCACAGACCGGGAGATTCCCGGCAGAGGAGCCACACTGGTCGCCAGCGTGACTCTTTCGGCCGACGCGGCTGTATTGCCAGTGCCCCAGCGCGGCGCTTCCTGGTGCGGAGTATACGGGACGGACAGGCTCGGCTGGTCCCATCCCCACAAGGAAAACAGCAATTGGAAGCGCTGAGGACTGAGAGTTTCACAGCAAGCACAGCGAACCTGGGAAGGTCTGGCTCTGTAGGGAAGGGGCATCCGCCAAAGGAAAACTAAGAAACAAAAAAACTTCATCACTGGGCGGAGAGAGATCCAAAATGGCCACGTAGCAGCAGCTCAGGATTGTAGCTGCCAGTGAAAGTGCAGAGAGTGAGTGGATGCTGCAATTGCAGATGAATTTTTGATGCCCACAGACTGGGAGATTCCCAGCGAAGGAGCCACCCGGGTCACCAGCGCAACTCTTTTGGCCGGCCCGGCGCTTCTCGGTGCGGAGTTTACGGGACTGGGTGCTCTTTTAGTCGGGCTCGGCTGGTCCTATCCCCACACGGAGAACAGCAATTGGAAGCGCTGAGGACTGAGAGCAAGCACAGCTGAACCCGGGAAGGCCCAGCTCTGTGGGGAAGGGGTGCCCCCCGAAGGAAAACTAAGAAACAGAA
>PVKP010026573.1:0-32296 GCA_004027715.1 Plecturocebus donacophilus | reverse complement strand
AAAAAAAAAAAAAAAAAAAGAAAAAAACCATTTGTAACTCACTGCATATAAATACAGATGCAACTTCCTGAGGTGAAACCACACACAGCAGAGCCATTTGAATCATGTGTATCTTCTGGGTATCAGACCCATTATTACTGCTATTTCTTCTAAGTGGGGATTTGGCTGGAAGTAACTGCTTTTAGATTCTCCACATTAAGAGTTGCTAAACTGTTGTATACACATATCAGTGTAACACTGTAAGGTGAATTCACACAGTGAAGTTCGTTCTGTTAGAAAGCTCGGTTTTGCCTTTAGAGCAAGATATTTCTATGAAAACCATACACTCCCATTCATTCAGGATTGTCCAAAAGCAGCTCGTAGAACAAAAGCGTTTGTAACTCGCTGCATACAAACACAGATGCAACCCTCTTAGCTGAATGAACACCCAGCAGAGCAGATTGAATCATACTTTTCTTTTCTGTTTCAGACCCTTTTATAATGCTGTTTCTTCTAGGTGGGAATATGTATGGAAATAACTGTTTTTAGATTCTCCAAAGAAACAGTTGCTAAACTGCCGCATAGACACTTCAGTGTAACTGTCTAAGTTGAATTATCACAGCGAAGTTCATTCAATTAGGTAGCACTGTTTTGGTTTTAAAGCCAGATATTTCCCTTTTCAGCATATACCCACATTCACACTGGAAAATCCACATGCAGCTCCTAGAAGAAATGTGGTTCTTACTGGCAGAAACAAAGCATAGATGCAAATTCCTCAGTGGAACCAACAGACAGCAGAGCAGTTTCACAGAGACGTTTCTCCTGTGTTTTAGACACAGTCTTATTGCTATTTTCTATAGGCCTGGATTTGGTTGAAAACGACTAATTTGGGATTCTGCATAGAAATCGTTTATAAAGTGCTGCTTCCACACATCGTTTTAACTCTGTAAGTTGAATGTACACAGTGAAGTTTATTCAGTAAGGTACCACGATTTTGGTTTTAAAGCCAGATATTTCCTTTTTAAGCATATACCCACATTCTCTCTGGAACATCCACATGCAGCTCCTAGAAGAAACGTGGTTCTTACTGGCAGAAACAAAGCATAGATGCAACTCCCTGAGTGGAAGCAACAGACAGCAGAGCAGTTTCACAGATATGTTTCTCCTGTGTTTTAAACGCAGTCTTACTGCAGTCTTTTTATAGGCCTGGATTTGGCTGAAAACGACTGTTTTGGGATTCTGCACAGAAAGTGTTTCTAGAGTGCTGCTTACACACATCATTTTAACTCTGTAATTTGAATGTACCCAGTGAAGTTCATTCAGTTAGGTAGCACCGTTTTGGTGTTACAGCCAGATATTGCCCTTTACAGAATACACCCACATTCACCGTGGAACATCCATATGCAGCTCCTAGAAGAAACGTGGTTCTTACTGGCAGAAAGAAACCATAAATGTGACTCCCTGAGTGGAACCAACAGACAGCAGAGGAGTTTCACAGAGACGTTTCTCCTGTGTTTTAGACGCAGTCTTACTTCTGTTTCCTATAGGCCTGGATTTGGTTGAAAACGACTGTTTTGGGATTCTGCAGAGTAAGTGTTTCTAAAGTGCTGCTTACATATCGTTTTAACTCTGTAAGTTGAATGTACACAGTGAAGTTCATTCAGTTAAGTAGCACAGTTTTGGTTTTAATGCCAGATATTTCCCTTTTCAGCATATACCCAAATTTACTCAGGAACATCCACAGGCAGTTCCTAGAAGAAACGTGGTTCTTAATGGCAGAAACAAAGCATAGATGCAACTCCCTGAGTGGAACCAACCGACAGCAGAGCAGTTTCACAGAGACGTTTCTCCTGTGTTTTAGACACAGTCTTATTGCTATTTCCTACAGGCCTGGATTTGGCTGAAAATGTCGCTTTTGGGATTCTGCACAGAAAGCGTTTCTAAAGTGCTGCTTACACATATCGTTTTATCTCCGTAAGTTGAATGTACACAGTGAAGTTCATTCAGTTACATAGCACTGTTTTGGTTTTAAAGCCAGATATTTCCCTTTTCAGCATATACCCAAATTTACTCAGGAACATCCACAGGCAGTTCCTAGAAGAAACGTGGTTCTTAATGGCAGAAACAAAGCATAGATGCAACTCCCTGAGTGAAACCAACAGACAGCAGAGCAGTTTCACAGAGACCTTTCTCCTGTGTTGTAGACGAAGTCTTACTGCTATTTCCTATAGGCCTGGATTTGGCTGAAAACGACTGTATTCGGATTCTGCACTGAAAGCTTTTCTAAAGTGCTGCTTACACACATCATTTTAATTCTGTAAGTTGAATGTACACAGTGAAGTTCATTCAGTTAGGTAGCACCGTTTTGGTTTTAAAGCCAGTTATTTCCCTTTTCAGCATATACCCACAGTCACTCTGGATCATCCACATGGAGCTCCTAGAAGAGACATCGTCCTTACTGGCAGAAATAAAGCATAGATGCAACTCGCTGAGTGGAACCAACAGACAGAAGAGCAGTTTCGCAGAGACATTTCTCCTGAATTACACACAGTCTTACTGCTATCTCTTATAGGCCTGGATTTGGCTGAAAACTACTGCTTTGGGATTCTGCACAGAAAGTGTTTCTAAAGTTCTGCTTACACACATCATTTTAACTCTGTATGTTGAATGTACATAGTGAAGTTCATTCAATTAGGTAGTACTGTTTGGGTTTTAAAGCCAGATATTTCCCTTTTCAGCATACACCCACATTCACTCTGGAACATCCAAATGCAGCTCCTCAAAGAAACATGATTCTTACTGGCAGAAACCAAGGATAGATGCAACTCCCTGAGGGGAAAGAACAGACAGCAGCGCAGTTTCGTAGACATGTTTCTTCTGTGTTTTAGATGTAGTCTTACTGCTGTTTCCTATAGGCCTGAATTTGGCTGAAAACCACTGTTTTGGAATACTGCACAGAAAGCGTTTCTAAAGTGCTGCTTACACACATCGTTTTACCTCTGTAAGTTGAATGTACACAGTGAAGTTCATTCAGTTAGGTAGCACCGTTTTGGTTTTAAAGCCAGATATTTCCCTTTTCAGCATATACCCAGATTCACTCTGGAACATCCACATGCAGCTCCTAGTAGAAACGTGGTTTTTACTGGCAGAAACAAAGCATAGATGCAACTCTCAGAGTTGAAAGATCAGACAACAGAGCAGTTTCACAGATATCTTTCTTCTGTGTTTTAATCGCAGTCTTACTGCTGATTCCTATAGGCCTGGATTTGGCTGAAAATGACTGTTTTGGGATTCTGCACAGGAAGCGGTTCTAAAGTGCTGCTTACACCCATCGTTTTGTCTCTGTAGGTTGAATGTACACAGTGAAGTTTATTCAGTTATGTAGTACCGTTTTGGTTTTAAAGCCAGATATTTTCCTTTTCAGCTTATACCCACAT
Source organism: Plecturocebus donacophilus (assembly GCA_004027715.1). Classification (NCBI taxonomy): domain Eukaryota; kingdom Metazoa; phylum Chordata; class Mammalia; order Primates; family Pitheciidae; genus Plecturocebus; species Plecturocebus donacophilus. Next base: position 28,880 of record PVKP010026573.1, on the reverse strand, counting down.
TCACTGTGGAACATCAAAATGCAGCTCCTAAAAGAAAAATGTTTCTTACTGGCAGAAACAAAGCATAGATGCAACTCCGTGAGTGGAATGAACAGACATCACAGCAGTTTCACAGATTAGATTCTTCTTTGTTTTTGACGGTCTTACTGCTCTTTACTATAGGCCTCTATTTGGCTGAAAACGACTGTTTTAGGATTCTGCATAGAAAGCGTTTTTAAAGTGCTGCTTACACACGTCATTTAAACACTGTAAGTTTAATGTACACAGTGAAGTTCATTCAGTTAGGTAGCACCGTTTTGGTTTTAAAACCACATATTTCCCTTTTGAGCATATACCCACATTCACTCTGGAATATCTAAATTCAGCTTCTAGAAGAGAAGTGGTTCCTACTGGCAGAAATAAAGCATAGATGCACCTCCCAAAGTGGAACAAACAGACAGCAGAGCAGTTTCACAGATACGTTTTTTCTGTGTTTTACACTCAGTCTTACTACTGTTTTCTATAGGCCTGGATTTGGCTGAAACTGACTGTTTTATGATTCGGCACAGAAAGCGTTTCTAAAGTGCTGCTTACACACATCATTTTAACTCTGTAAGTTGAAAGTACACAGTGAAGTTCATTCAGTTAGTTTGCACCGTTTAGTGTTAAAACGAGATAATTCCCTTTTCAGCATATACCTACATTCACTCTAGAATATCCAAATATAGCTGCTAGAAGAAACATGGTTCTTACAGGCAGAAACAAAGCATGGATGGAACTCCCTGAGTGAAACCAACAGACGGCAGAGCAGTTTCACAGATACGTTTCTTCCGTGTTTTAGATGCAGTCTTACTACTTTTTCCTATAGGCCTGGATTTGGCTGAAAACGACTATTTTGTGATTCTGCACAGAAAGCGTTTCTAAAGTGCTGCTTACACACATCATTTTAACCCTGTAAGTAGATTGTACTCAGTGAAGTTCATTCAGTTAGGTAGCACCGTTTTGGTTTTAAAGCCAAATATTTCCCTTTTCAGCATATACTCACATTCACTCTGGAACATCCAACTGCAGCTCCTAGAAGAAACGTGGTTCTCCCTGGAAGAAACAAAGCATAGATGCAATTCCCAGAGTAGAATGAACAGACAGCAGAGCAGTTTCATTAATACATTTCTTCTGTGTTTTAGACGCAGTTATACTGCTGTTTCGTATAGGCCTGTATTTGGCTGAAAATGACTATTTTAGGATTCTGCACAGAAAGCATTTGTAAAGTGCTGCTTACAAACATCGTTTTAACCCTGTAAGTTGAATGTACACAGCGAAGTTCATTCAGTTAGGTAACAGCGTTTTGGTTTTAAAGCCAGATATTTCCCTTTTCAGCATATACCCACATTCACTGTGTAACATCTAAATGCAGCTTCTAGAAGAAACGTGCTTCTTACTGGCAAAAACAAAGAATAGATGCAACTCCCAGAGTGGAATGAACAGACAGCAGTACAGTTTCACAGATATGTTTCTTCTGTGTTTTAGACACAGTCTTACTGCTGTTTCCTATAGGCCTGGATTTGGCTGAAAATGACTGTTTTGGGTTTCTGCCCAGAAAGCGATTCTAAAGTGCTACTTACACACATCGTTTTAACTCTGTAAGTTAAATGTACACAGTGAAGTTCATTCAGTTAGGTAGCACCGTTTTGGTGTTAAAGCCAGATATTTCCCTTTTCAGCATATACCCACATTCACTGTGGAATATCCAAAAGCAGCTCCTAGAAGAAACGTGATTCTTACTGGCAGAAACAAAGAATAGATGCAACTCCCAGAGTGGAATAAACAGACAGCAGAGAAGTTTCACAGATACGTTTCTTCTGTGTTTTAGACACACTCTTACTGCTGTTACCTATATTCCTGGATTTGGCTGAAAATGACTGTTTTGGGATTCTTCACAGAAAACGTTTCTAAAGTGCTGCTTACACACATCATTTTAACTCTGGAAGTGGAATGTACTCAGAGAAGTTCATTAAGTTAGGTAGCACCGTTTGGTTTTAAACTAAGATATTTCCCTTTTTAGTATATACCCGGATTCTCTCTAGAACATCCAAATGCAGCTTCTTGAAGAAACGTGGTTCTTACTGGCAGAAACAAAGCCTAGATGCAACTCCAGAGTGGAACAAACAGACACAGAGCAGTTTCCGAGATACGTTTCTTCTGTGTTTTAGACACAGTCATACTGCTGTTTTCTATAGGCCTGGATTTGGCTGAAAATGACTGTTTTGGGATTCTACACAGAAAGCATTTCTTAAGTGCTGCTTACTCACATCATTTTAACTCTGTAAGTTGAATGTACACAGTGAAGTTCATTCAGTTATGTAGAACCGTTTTGGTTTTAAAGCTAGATATTTTTCTTTTCATCATATACCCAAATTCACTGTGGAACATGCAAATGCAGCTCCTAAAAGAAAAGTGTTTCTTACTGGCCGAAAGAAAGCATAGATGCAACTCCGTGAGTGGAACGAACAGACAGCACAGAAGTTTCACAGATTAGTTTCTTCTTTGTTTTAGATGCAGTCTTACTACTCTTTACTATAGGCCTCGATTTGGCTGAAAATGGCTGTTTTAGGATTCTGCATAGAAAGCGTTTTTAAAGGGCTGCTTATACACATCGTTTAAAGTCTGTAAGTTTAATGTACACAGTGAAGTTCATTCAGTTAGGTAGCACCGTTTTGGTTTTAAAATCACATATTTCCCTTTTGAGCATATTCCCACATTCACTCTGGAACATCTAAATTCAGCTTCTAGAAGAAAAGTGGTTCCTACTGGCAGAAATAAAACATAGATGCACCTCCCAAAGTGGAACGAACAGACAGCAGAGCAGTTTCACAGATACGTTTCTTCCGTGTTTTAGACACAGTCTTACTACTGTTTTCTATAGGCCTGGATTTGGTTGAAACTGACTGTTTTATGATTTGGCACAGAAAGCATTTCTAAAGTGCTGCTTACACACATCGTTTTAACTCTGTAAGTGGAATGTACTCAGAGAAGTTCACTAAGTTAGGTAGCACCGTTTGGTTTTAAACTAAGATATTTCCCTTTTCAGCATATACCCAGATTCTCTCTGGAACATCCAAATGCAGCTCCTAGAAGAAACGTGATTCTTACTGGCAGAAAAAAAGCATAGATGCAACTCCCAGAGTGGAATGAAGAGACAACAGAGCAGTTTCAGAGATACGTTTTTTCTGTGTTTTAGACGCAGTCATACTGCTGTTTTCTATAGGCCTGGATTTGGCTCAAAACGACTGTTTTGGGATTCTGCACAGAAAGCGTTTCTAAAGTGCTGCTTACACACATCGTTTTACCTCTGTAAGTTGAATGTACACAGTGAAGTTCATTCAGTTAAGTAGCACCATTTTGGTTTTACAGCCAGATATTTCCCTTTTCAGCTTATACACACATTCACTCTGGAACAGCCAAATGCAGCTCCTAGAAGAAACGTGGTTCTTAATGGCAGAAACAAAGCATAGATGCAACTCCCTGAATGGAACGAACAGACAGCAGAGCAGTTTCACAGATACGTTTCTTCTGTGTTTTACACGCAGTCTTACTGCTATTTCCTATAGGCCTGAATTTGGCTGAAAACGACTGTTCCGGCATTCTGCACAAACACGGTTTCGAAAGATCTGCCTACAAACATCTTTTTATCTCTGTAATTTGAATGTACACAGTGAAGTTCATTCAGTTAAGTAGCACTGTTTTCATATTAAAGCCAGATATTTCCCTTTTCAGTATATAACCACATTCCTCTGGAATATCCAAATGTAGCTCCTAGAAGAAACCTGGTTCTTACTGGCAGAAACAAAGCATAGATGCAAGTCCCATTGTGGAACGAGCCGACAGTATTGCAGTTTCACAGGTATATTTCTTCTGTGTTTTAGACACAGTCTTACTACTGTTTCTTATAGACCTGGATTTGGCTGAAAAGGACTGTTTTGTGAGTCTGCACAGAAAGTGTTTCTAAAGTGCTTCTTACACATATCGTTTTATCTCTGTAAGTTGAATGTACACAGTGTAGTTCATTCAGTTAGGTAGCACCGTTTTGGTTTTAAAGCCAGATATTTCCCTTTTCAGCTTATACCCACATTCACTCTGGAACATCCAAATGCAGCTTCTCTAAGAAACGTGGTTCTTACTGGCAGAAACAAAGCATAGATGCAACTCCCTGAGTGGAATGAACAGACACCAGAGCAGTTTCACAGATTCTTTTCTTCTGGGTTTTAAACGCAGTCTTACTGCTGTTTCCTATAGGCTTGGATTTGGCTGAAAACGACTGTTTTGGGATTCTTCACAGAACACGGTTCTAAAGTGCTGCTTACACACATCATTTTATCTCTGTAAGTTGAATGTACTCAGGAAAGTTCATTGAGTTAGGTAGCACCATTTTGGTTTTAAAGACAGATATTTTCCTTTTCATCATATACCCACATTTCCTCTGGAACTTCCACATGCAACTCCTAGAAGAAATATGGTTCTTACAGGCAGAGAAAAAGCATAGATGCAACTTCCTGAGTGGAATGAATAGACAGCAGAGCAGTTTCCCAGATACGTTTCTTCTAGGTTTGATAAGATACAGCCAGATATTTCCCTTTTCAGCATATACCATTTTGGTTTTAGGCTGAGATGTTTCTCTGAACACCATATATTTCCATTCATTCAGGAATGTCCAAATGCAGCTTATAGAAGAAAAGTTTTTGTAATTTGTGGCATAGAAACACAGATTCAACTCTCTTAGCTGAACGAATACACAGCAGGGGAGTTTGAATCATATGTTTCTTCTATGTTTCAGATGCATTCTCAGTGCTCTTTCTTCTCGGCTGGGAATTGGCTGGAAACAACTGTTTTTAGATTCTCCACAGAAAGAGTTGCTAAACTGTTGCATACACCAGTCAGTGTAACTCTGTAAGTTGAATTCACACAGTGAAGTTCATTCTGTTAGAATGCTCCGTTTTGGTTTAAGTGTGAGATGTTTCTGTGAACACTATATATTTCCATTCATTCAGGAATGTCCAAATGCAGCTCATGGAAGAAAAGTGTTGGTAACTCGCTGCATACAAACACAGATGCAACTCTCTTACCTGAAAGAACATACCACAGAGCAGTTTGAATTACACGTTTTTTCTGGATTTCAGGTACCTTCATACTGGTATTTCTTCTAAGTGGGGATTTGGCTGGAAATAACTGTTTTTAGATTCTCCACAGAAAGAGTTGCTAAACTACCGCATACACACATCAGTGTAATTCTGTAAGTTGAATTCACACAATGAAGTTCATTCTGTTAGAATGCTCTCTTTTGGTTTCAGAGTGAGATGTTTCTCTGAACACCATATACTCCCATTCATTCTGGAATGTCCAAATGCAGCTCATAGAAGAAAAGTGTTTGTAATTCGCTGCATACAAACACAGATGCAACTCTCTTAGCTGAAAGAACACAAATTAGAGCAGTTTTACTCATACATTTCTTCTGTGTTTCAGACCAATTCTTACTGCTATTACTTCCAGGCGGGGATTTGGGTTGAAATACCTGTTTTTTGATTCTCCACAGAAATAGTTGCTAACCTGCCACATACACTCATCACTGTAACTTTGTAAATTGAATTCACACAGTGAAGTTCATTCTGTTAGAATGCTCCGTTTTGGTTTTTGAGAGAGATGTTTCTCTGAACACCATATAATCCCATTCAATCAGGAATGTACTAATGCAGCTTATATTAGAAAAGCGTTTGGAACTTGCAGCATACAAACACAGATGCAACTTTCTTAGCTGAACAAACACTCAACAGAGTAGTTTGCATCATACGTTTCTTCTGTGTTTCAGATGCATTTTTACTGCTATTTCTTCTAGGCTGTGATTTGGTGGAAAATAACTGTTTTAGATTCTCCACAGAAAGTGTTGCTAAACTGCAGCATACACGTCTGTGTAACTTTGTAAGTTGAATTCACACAGTGAAGTTCATTCTGATAGAACGCTCCATTTTGGTTTTAGAGCGAGATGTTTCTCTAAACACCATATTCTCCCATTTCTTCATTAATGTCCAAACGCAGATCATAGAAGAAAAGCATTTGTAACTCGCTGCATAGAAACCCTGATACAACTCTCTTAGCTGAATGAACACACAGCAGAGCAGTTTGAATCATACATTTGTTTTGTGTTTCAGACGAATTCTTACTGCTATTTCTTTTAGACGGGGATTTGGCTGGAAATAACTGTTTTTAGATTCTCCAGAGAAAGGGTTGCTAAACTGCCACATATACATTTGGTTCTACCCCTGTACTTTGAATTCACACAGTGAAGTTCATCCTGTTAGAACGCTCCATTTTGGTTTAAGAGCGAGATGTTTCTCTGAACACCATATACTCACATTCATTGAGGAATGTGCAATAGGAGCTCATAGATGGAAAGCATTTGTAACTCGCTGCATACAAACACAGATGCAACCCTCTTAGCTGAACGAACACACAGCGGTGCAGTTTGAATTATACGTTTCTTCTGTGTTTCAGGTACATTCTTACTGCTGTTTCTTCTAGGTGGGGATTTGACTTGAAATAACTGTCACAGTTAGAGTTGCTAAATTGCAGCGTACACACATAAGTGTAACTCTGTAAGTTGAATTCACGGAGTGAAGTTGTTTTGGTTAGAATGCTCCGTTTTTGTTTTAGAGCGAGATGTTTCTCTGAACACCATATGCTCCCATTCATTCAGGAATGTCCACACGCAGCTCATAGAAAAAAAGCACTTGTATCTCACTGCATACAAATACAGATTAATGCTATTAACTGAACGACCATACAGCAAAGCACTTTGAATCATACGTTTCTTCTGTGATTCAGGGACATTCTTACTGCTGTTTCTTCTAGGCGGTGATTTGGCTGGAAATAACTGTTTTTAGACTCTCCACAGAAAGAGATGCTAAGCTGCCGTATACACACAGCAGTGTAACTCTGTATGGTGAATTCACACAGTGAAGTTCATTCTGCTAGAACGCTCCATTTCGGTTTCATAGTGAGATGTTTCTCTGAACACCATATACTCTCATTCATTCAGGAATGTCCAAACGCTGCTCATAGAAGAAAAGCGTTTGCAACTCACTGCATACAAACACAGATGCAATTCTCTTAGCTGAACGAACATACAGCAGAGCATTTTGAATCATACGATTCTTCTCTCTTTCAGATGCATGCTTACCGCTATTTCCTCTAGGTGTGGATTTGGATGGAAATAATTGTTTTTAGATTCTTCACAGGAAGAGATGCTAAACTGCCACATACACAAGATAGTGTAACTCTGTAAGTTAAATTCACAAGGTGAAGTTCATTCTGGCAGAATGCTTCATTTTGATTTTACCGCGAGATGTTTCTCTAAATACCATATACTCCCATTCATTCAGGAATGTCCAATTGCAGCTCATAGAAGAAAAGCTTTTGTAGCTCGCTGCATACAAACACAGATGCAACCCCCTTAGCTAAACGAACACATAGCAGAGCAGTTTGAATCACACGTTTCTTCTGTGTTTCAGGCTCATTCTTACTGCTATTTCTTCTGGGCAGGGATTTGGCGAAAATATTTGTTGTTAGATTCTCCACAGAAAGTGTTGTTAAACTGCCACATACACACATCAGTGTAACTCTGTAAGTTGAATTCACACAGTGAAGTTCATTCTGTAGGAAAGCTCCATTTTTGCTTTAGAGCGAGATATTTCTCTGAACACCATATGCTCCCATTCATTCAGGAATCTCCGAATGCAGCTCACAGAGGAAAAGCACTTGTAACTCACTGCATACAAACACTGATGCAACTCTCTTAGCTGCATGAGCACACAGCAGAGCCATTTGAATCAAACGTTTCTTCTGTGTTTCAGACCCATTCTTACTGCTATTTTTTCTAGGCAGAGATTTGGCTGGAAATAACTGTTTTTAGATTCTCCACAGAAAGAACTGCTAAACTGCTGCATACAGACATCAGTGTAACTCTGTAAATTGAATTCACACTGTGAAGTTCATTCTGTTGGTACGCTCTCTTTTGGTTTTAGAGGGAGATGTTTCTCTGAACACCATATACTCCTATTCATTCAGGAATATCCAAACGCAGTTCATAGAAGAAAAGCATTTGTACTTCACTGCATATAAACCCAGATACAACTCTCTAAGCTGAACGAACACACAGCAGAGCAGTTGGAATCATACGCTTCTTCTGTGTTTCAGACACATTCTTACTGCAATTTCTACTAGGTTGGAATTTGGCTAGAAATAACTGTTTTTAGATTTTCCAAAGTAAGAGTTGTTAAAGTGCCACATACCCACATTTGTGAAACCCTGTAAGTTGAATTCACACAGTGAATTTCATTCTGCTAGAAATCTCCATTTTTTTAGAGTGAGATCTTCCTCTGAACACCATATACTCCAATTCATTCAAGAAAGTCTGACTGCAGCTCATAGAAGGAATACGTTTGTAACTCACTGCATACAAAGACAGATGCAACTCTCTTAGCTGAAAGAACACAGCAGAGCAGTTTGAATCATGTGTTTCTTCCGTGTTTCAGATGCATTCTTATTGCTATTTCTTCTAGGTGGGGATTTGGCTCAAAATACCCGTTTTTACATTCTCCACACTAAGAGTTCCTAAACTGCTGCATACACACATCAGTGTAACTCTTTAAGTTGAATTCACACAGTGAAATTCATTCTGTTAGAACGCTCCATTTTGGTTTTAGAGTGACATGTTTCTCTGAACACCCTATACTCTCATTCATTCTGGAATGTGCAAACACAGCTCATAGAAGAAAAGCGTTTGTAACTCGCAGCATACAAACACAGATGCAACTCTCTTAGCTAAACGAACACACAGCAGGACAGTTGGAATCACACGTTTCTCCTGTGTTTCAGACGCATTTTTACCGCTATTTCTTCTAGGTACGGATTTGGCTGGAAATAACTGTTTTTAGGTTTTCCATAGAAAGAGTTGCTATACTGACGCATACACACATCAGTGTAACTCTGTAAGTTGAATTCACACAGTGAAGTTCATTCTGTTTGAACGCTCCCTTTTGGTTTTAGAGCGAGATTTTTCTCTGTACACCATATACTCCCATTCAATCAGGAATGTCCAAATGCAGCTCATAGAAGAAAGGCATTTCTAACTCGCTGCATACAAACACAGATGCAACTCTCTTAGCTGAACAAACACACAGCAGAGCACTTGAAATCATACATTTCTTATGTGTTTCTTATGCATTCATACTGCTATTTCTTCTAGTGGGGGACTTGGCTGGAAATAACTGTTTTTAGATTCTCCCCAGAAAGAATTGCTAAACTGCTGCATACACAGATCACTGTAACTCTGTTAGTGGAATTCACACAGTGGAGTTCATTCTATTAGTACGCTCCATTTTGGTTTTAGAGCGAGATATTACTCTGAACTCCCTATGCTCCCATTTATTCAGGAACGTCTAAATGCAGGTCATAGAAGAAAAGCGTTTCTACCTTGCTGCATACAAACACAGAGGCAACACTCTTAGTTGAGTGAGCACACAGCAGAGCAGTTGGAATCACACGTTTCTTCTGTGTTTCAGACGCATTATTACTGCTCTTTCTTCTAGTTTGGCATTTGGCTGGAAATAACTGTTTTTATATTTTCCAGAGAAATATTTGCTAAACTGCCGTATACCACATCAGTGTAACTCTGTAAGTTGAATTCACACATTGAAGTTCATTCTGTTAGTACGCTCCCTTTTGGTTTTAGAGCGAGATGTTTCTCTGAACACCATATACCCCCATTCATTCAGAAAAGTCCAAATGCAGCTCATAGAAGAAAAGCGTTTGTAACTCGCTGCATTCAAACACTGTTGCAGCTCTCTTAGGTGAACAAACACACAACAAAGCAATTTGAATCATACGTTTCTTCTTTCTTTCAGATGCATTCTTACTGCTGTTTCTTCTTGGTGGGGATTTTGCTGGAAATCACTGTTTTTAGATTTTCCACAGAAAGAGTTGCTAAACTGCTGCATACACACATCAGTGTAACTCTGTAAGTTTAATTCACACAGTGAAGTTCATTCTGTTAGAATGCTCCATTTTAGTTTTAGAGCGAGATGTTTCTCTGAACACTGTATTCCCACATTCATTGAGGAATGTCCAAACGCAGCTCATAGAAGAAAACCTTTTGTAACCCGCTGCATAAAAACACTGGTGCAACTCTCTTAGCTGAAGGAACACACAGCCGAGCAGCTTGAATCATAAGTTTCCTGTGTGTTTCAGATGCATTCTTACTGGTATTTGTTCTATGCAGGATTTGGTTGGAATTAACTGTTTTTAGATTTTCCACAGAAAGAGTTGCTAAACTGCCACATACATACATCAGTGTAACTCTGTAAGTTGAATTTATACAGTGAAGTTCATTCTGTTAGAACGATATGTTTTGGTTTTAGAGCAAGATATTTCTCTGAACACCATACAATTCCATTGTTTCAAGAAAGTCCAAACCCAGCTCATAGAAAAAAAGTGCTTATAACTCGTCGCATACAAACACATATGCAACTCTCTTAGCTGAACGAACACAGTAGAGCAGTTGGAATGATATGTTTCTTCTGCGTTTCAAACACATTCTTACTGCTCTTTCTTCTAGGCAGGGATTTGGCTGGAAATACCTGTTTTTAGATTCTCCACAGAAAGAGTTGGTAAACTGCCACATACACACATCAGTGTAACTCTGTAAGTTGAATTCACATAGTGAAGTTCATTCTGTTAGAATGCTTCATTTTGGTTTAAAGCAAAATATTTCTCTGAACACCATATACTCCCATTCATTCAGGAATGTCCAAATGAAGCTCATAGAAGAAAAGCGTTTGTAACTCGCTGCATACAAACACAGATGCAACTCTCTTAGCTGAACGAACACACTGCAGAGCAGTTTGAAACATACGTTTCTTCTGTCTTTCAGATGCATTCTTACTCCTATTTCTTCTTGGTGGGGATTTGGCTGGAAATAATTGCTTTCACATTCTCGACAGAAAGAATTGCTGAACTGCTGCATACACACATCAGTATAACTCTGTAATTTGAATTCACACAGTGAAGTTCATTCTGTTAGAATGCTCCGTTTTGGTTTTAGAATGAGATGTTGCTCTGACATCATATACTGCCATTCTTTCAGGAATGTCCAAACGCAGCTCATAAAAGGAAAGCATCTGTAACTCTCTGCATACAAACACAGATGCAACTGTCTTAGCTGAACGAACACACAGCAGAGCAGTTTGAATCATAAATTTCCTGTGCGTTTCAGACGGATTCTTAGTGCAATTTCTTCTATGCAGTTATTTATCAGGAAATAATTGTTTTTAGATTCTTCACAGAAAGTGTTGCTAAACTGCCGCATACACCCCTCTGTGTAACTCTGTTAGTTGAATTCACACACTGAACTTCATTCTGTTTGAACGCTCCATTTTCGTTTTTGAGTGAGATGTTTCTCTGAACACCATATACTCCTATTCAATCAGGAATGTCCAAAGGCAGCTCAGAGAAGAAAAGCATTGGTAACTCACTGCATACAAATAGAGATGCGACTCTCTTAGCTGAATGAAGAAACAGCAGAGCAGTATGAATCATACGTTTCTTCTGTGTTTCAGACGAATTCATACTGCTATTTCTCCTAGGCGGGTATTTGGCTGGAAATAACTGTTTTTAGATTCTCCATGGAAAGAGTTGCTAAACTGCGGCATACACACTTCAATGTAACTCTGTAAGTTGAATTCACACTGTGAGGTTCACTCTGTTAGAATGCTCAGTTTTGGTTTAAGAGCGAGATGTTACTCCTCTCAACACCATATGCTCCCATTCATTCATGAATGTCCAAATTCAGCTCATAGAAGAAAAGCATTTGTAACTCACTGCATACAAACACAGATGTAACTCTCTTAGCTGAACGAACACACAGCAGAGCAGTTTGAATCATAAGCTTCCTGTGTGTTTCAGATGCATTCTTACTGCTATTTCTTCTATGTGGGGATTTGGCTGGAAAAAACAGTTTTTAGATTCTCCACAGAAAGATTTGCTAAACTGACCCAAACACACATCAGTTTAACTCTGTAAGTTGAATTCACACCGTGAAGTTCATTCTGTTAGAATGCTCCATTTTGGTTTTGAGCGAGATGTTTCTCTGAACACCATATACTCCCATTCATTCAGGAATGTCCAAACACAGCTCATAGAAGAAAATCACTTGTAACTCACTGCATACCAACACAGATGCAACTCTCTTAGCTGAATGAACACACAGGAGAGCAGTTTGAATCATAAGTTTCTTGTTTATTTCAGATGCATTCTTACTGCTATTTCTTCTAGGTGGGGATTTTGGAGGAAATAACTCTTTTTAGATACTCCACAGAAAGAGTTGCTAAAATGCCACATACACACATCAGTGTAACTCTGTAAGTTGAATTCACACAGTGAAGTTCATTCTGTTAGAACACTCAGTTTTGGTTTTAGAACGAGATGTAACTCTCAACACCATATACTCACATTCAATCAGGAATGTCCAAACGCAGCTCATAGAAGAAAAGTGTTTGTAAATCGCTGCATACAAACACAGATGTAACTCTCTTAGCTGAACGAAGATACAACAGAGCAGTTTGAATCATACGTTTCTTCGGTGTTTCAGACCCATTCTTGCTGCTCTTTTTTCCAGGCGGGTATTTGGATGTAAATAACTGTTTTTAGATTCTCCACAGAAAGAGTTGCTAAACTGCTGCATATGCACGTGAGTGTAACTGTGTAAGTTGAATTCACCCAGTGAAGTTCATTCTGTTAGAACGTTCCATTTTAATATGGGAGAGAGATGTTTCTCTGAACACCATATACTCCCATTCATTCAGGAATGTCCAAACGCAGCTCATAGAAGAAAAGCGTTTGTAATTCGCTGCATACAAACACACATGCAACTCTCTTAGCTGAATGAACACACAGCAGAGCAGTTTGAATCATACGTTTCTTCTTTGTTTCAGACGCATTGTTATTGCTATATTTTTAAGGTGGGGATTCGGCTGGAAATATCTGTTTTTAGATTCTCCACACAAAGATTTGCTAAACTGCCATATTCACACATCAGCGTATGTCTGTTTCTTGAATTTACACTGTGAAGTTCATTCTGTCAGAACGCTGCATTTTGGTTTTAGAGCAAGATATTTCTCTGAACACCACATACCCACTTTCATTTAGGAACATTCAAATGCTGCTCATAGAAAAAAAGCATTTGTAACTCACTGCACACAAACACAGATGTAACAGTCTTAGCTGAACAGAAACACAGCAGAGCAGTTTGAATCATAAGTTTCTTCTGTGTTTCAGATGCATTCTTACTGCTATTTCTTATAGGTGGGAATTTGGCTGGAAATGACTGTTTTTAGATTTTCCTAAGAAAGAGTTCCTGAACTGCTGCATACACACATCAGTGTAACTCTCTAAGTTGAATTCACACAGTGGAGTTCATTCTGTTAGAATGCTGCATTTTGGTTTTAGACCGAGATGTTACTCTGAACACCATACTCTCCCATTAATTTAGGAATGTCCCAACGCAGCTCTTAGAAGAACTGCATTTGTAACTCACTGCATACAAACACAGATGCAACTCTCTTAGCAGAACGACTACACAACAGAGCAGTTTGAATCATAAGTTTCTTCTGTGTTTCAGATGCATTCTTACTGCTATTTCTTCTATGCTGGGATTTGGCTGGAAATAACTTTTTAGATTGTCCACATTAAGAGTTGCTAAAGTACCGCATACACACATCAGTGTAACCCTGTAAGTTGAATTCACACAGTGATGTCCATTCTGTTAGAATGCTCCATTTTGGTTTTAGAGTGAAATGTTTCTCTGAACACCACACTCTCACATTCATTCAGGAATGTCAAAACGCAGCTCTTAGAAGAACAGTATTTGTAACTCACTGCATACAAATACAGATGCAATTCTCTTCGGTGAATGACCACACAGCAGAGCAGGTTCAATCATATGTTTCTTCTGTGTTTCAGACACATTTTTACTGCTATTTCCTCTAGGTGGGGATACGGTTGAAAATAATTGTTTTTAGATTCTCCACAGAAAGAGTTACTAAACTGCTGCATACACACATCAGTGCAAATCTGTAGGTCGAATTCACCCAGTGAAATTCGTTCTGTTGGAATGCTCCATTTTGGTTTTAGAGCGAGATGTTTCTCTGAACACCATATACTCCCATTCATTCAGGAATGGCCAAACGCTGGTCATAGAAGAAAAGTGTTTTTAACTCGCTGCATACAAATTCAGATGCAACTCTCTTAGCTGAACGAACACACAGCAGAACAGTTTCAATCATATGCTTTTTCTGTGTTTCAGACGCATTCTTACTGCTATTTGCTCTAGGTGGGAATTTGGCTGGAAATAACTGTTTTTAGATTCTCCACAGAAAGAGTTGCTAAGCTGCTGTATACACACTTCAGTGTAACACTGTAAGTTGAATTCATACAGTGAAGTTCATTCTGTTAGAATGCTCCATTTCTTTTTTAGAGCGAGATGCTCCTTTAAACACTGTATTCACCCATTCATTCAGGAATGTCCAAACGCATCTCTTAGAAGAAAAGCCTTTGTAACTAGCTGCATACAAACACAGTTGCAAGTCTCTTAGCTGAATGAACACACAGCAGAGTAGTTTCAATCATATGTTTCTTCTGTGTTTCAGACACATTCTTACTGCTATTTCTTCTAGGCGGGTATTTGGCTGGAAATAACTGTTTTAAGATTCTCCACAGAAAGAGTTGCTAATCTGCCGCATACACACATCAGTGTAACTCTGTAAGTTGAATTCACACAGTAAAGTTCACACTGTTAGAACACTCCTTTTTGGTTTTAGAGCGGGATGTTTCTCTGAACACCATATACTCCCATTCATGCAGGAATGTCCAAACACAGCTCATAGAAGAAAAGCCTTTGTAACTCGCTACACACAAACACAGATGCAACACTCTTAGTTGAAAAAACACACAGCAGATCAATTTAAATCATACAATCCTTTTGTGTTTCAAGCGAATACATACTGCCATTTCTTCTAGGTGGGTATTTGGCTAGAAATAACTATTTTTAGATTCTTCACAGAAATAGTGGCTAGACTGCCATATACAGACATCAGTATAAGTCTGTAAGTTGAATTCACATTTTGAAGTTCATTCTGTTAGAACGCTCCATTTTGGTTTTAGAGCAAGATGTTTCTCTGAACACTGTATACTTCCATTCATTCAGTAATGTCTAAACACAGATAGTAAACGAAACGCATTTGTAACTTGATGCATACAAACACAGAGGCAACTTTCTTAGCTGAATGAACACACAGCAAAGCAGTTTGAACCATATATTTGTTTTGTGTTTCAGACGCATTTTTACTGCTATTTCTTCTAGGCAGGTATTTGGCTGGAAATAACTGTTTTTAGATTCTCCACAGAAAGAGTTGCTAAACTGCCGCATACACACATCAGTGTAATTCTGAAAGTTGAATTCACACAGTGAAGTTCTTTCTGTTAGGACGCCCCGTTTTTGTCTTAAAGCGAGATGTTTCTCTGAGCACCATATACTTCCATTCATTCTGGAATGTCCAAACGCAGCTCATAGAAGAAAAGCGTTTGTAGCTTGCTGCATACAAACACAGATACAACTCTCTTAGTTGAACGAAAACACAACAGAGCAGTTTGAATCATACATTTCTTCTATGTTTCAGACGCATTCTTACTGCTATTTCTTTCAGGTGCTGATTCGTCTGGAAATAACTGTTTTTAGATTCTCCACAGAAAGAGTTGCTAATCTGCCACATTCACACATCAGCGTATGTCTGTAAGTTGAATATACACCGTGAAGTTCAATCTGTCAGAGCACTCCATTTTGATTTTAGAGCAAGGTATTTCTCTGAACACCACATAACCCCATTAATTCAGTTATGTCCAAACGCTGCTCATAGAAGAAATGCGTTTGTAACTCGCTGCATACAAACACAGATGCAACTCTCTCAGCTGAACGAACACACAGCAGAGCAGTTTGAATCACACGTTTCTTCTGTGTCTAAGACGCATTCTTACTGCTCTTTCTTCTAGGCCCGTATTTGGCTGGAAACAACTGTTTTTAGATTCACCACAGAAAGAGTTACTAAACTTCCGCATACACCCATCAGTGTAACTCTGTAAGTGAAGTTCACACAATGAAGTTGATTCGATTAAGTTGCTCCATTTTGGATTTAGAGCGAGATGTTTCTCTGAGCACCATATATTCCCATTCATTCAGGAATGTCCAAATGCAGCTCATAGAAAAAAAGCATTTGTAACTCGCTGCATACAAACACAGTTGCAACTCTCTTAGCTGAATGGACACACAGCAGAGCAGTTAGAATCATACGTTTCTTCTGTGGTTCAGATGCTGTCTTACTGCTATTACTTCTAGTCAGGGATTTGACTGGAAATAACTCTTTTTAGATTCTTCACAGAAAGAGTTGCTAAACTCCTGCATACACACATCAGTGTAACTCTGTAAGTTGAATTGACACAGTGAAGTTCATTCTGTTACAATGATCAATTTTGCTTTTAAAGTGAGATGTTTCTCTGAACACTACATTCTCCCATTCATTCAGGAATGTCGAAACACAGCTCATAGAAGAAAAGCTAAGAGATGTAACACTTTTAGCTAAACGAACTCACAGCAGAGCAGTTTAAATTATACATTTCTTCTGTCTTTCAGACACATTCTTACTGCTATTTCTTCTAGGTGGGGATATGGCTGGAATTAACTGTTTTTACATTCTCCACAGAAAGAGTTGCTAAACTGCCGCATACACACATCTGTGTACCTCTGTAAGTTGAATTCACATTGAAGTTCATTCTGATAGAATGCTCCATTTTGGTTTTAGAGTGAGATGTTTCTCTGAACATGATATATTCCCATTCATTCAGGAATGTCCAAACGTGTCCCATAGAAGAAAAGCATTTGTAACTCGATATATATAAACACAGATGCAACTCTCTTAGCTGAACGAAGACACAGCAGAGCAGATTGAATCATATGTTTCTTCTGTGTTTCAGACGCATTTTTACTGCTATTTCTTCTAGGTGGGGATTTGGCTGGAAATAACTGTTTTTAGATTCTCCACAGAAAGAGTTGCTAAATGGCTGCATACACATATCACTGTAACTCTGTAAGTTGAATTCACACAGTGATGCTCTTTGTGTCAGAACACTCCGTTTTGGTTTTAGAGTGAGATGTTTCTCTGAATACTGTATATTCCCATTCATTCAGGAATGGCCAAACGCAGCTCTTAGAATAAAAGCGTTTGTAACTCGCTGCATGCAAACACAGATGCAACTCTCTTAGCTGAAAAATACACAGCATATCAGTTTGATTCATACGTTCCTTCTGTGTTTCAGGCGAATCCTTACTGCCATTTCTTCTAGGTGGGGATTTGGCTAGAAATAACTGTTTGTTGATTCTCCACAGAAATAGTTGCTAAACTGCCGCATACACACATCAGTATAACACTGTAAGTTGAAATCACACTTTGAAGTTCATTCTGTGAAAACGCTCCATTTTGGTTTTAGGACGAGATGATTCTCTGACCACCGTATACTCCCATTCATTCAGGAATGTCCAAACGCAGCTCATAGAAAAAATGTGTTTGTAACTCGCTGCATACAAACACAGAAGCAACTCTATTATCTCAATGAACACACAGCAGAGCAGGTTGAATTAAACGTTTCTCCTGTGTTTCAGATGCATTCTTACTGCCATTTCCTCTATGAGGGGATTTGCCTGGAAATAACTGTTTTTAGATTCTCTAATGAAAGAGTTTCTAAACTGCCGCATACACACATCAGTGTAACTCTGTCAGTTGAATTCACACAGTGAAATTCATTCTGGTAGAACGCTCCGTTTTGGTTTTAGAGTGAGATGTTTCTCTCAACACCATATACTCCCATTCATTTGGGAATGTCCAAACACAGCTCGTAGAAGAAAAACCTTTGTAACTCGCTCTGTAGAAACACAGATGCAACTCTCTTAGCTGAATGAACACACAACAGAGCAGTTTGAATCATACATTTCTTCTGTGTTTCAGACTCATTCTTACTGCTATTTCTCCTAGGCATGGATTTGGCTGGAAATAACTGTTTTTAGATTCTCCACAGAAAGAGTTGCTAAACTGCCGCATGCACATGTCAGTGTATCTCTGTAAGTTGAATTCACACAGTGAAGTTTATTCTGTTAGAATGCTCCATTTTGGTTTTAGACCGAGATGTTTCTCTGAACACCATATACTCCCATTCATTCAGGAATGGCCAAATGCTGATCATAGAAGAAAAGTGTTTTTAACTCGCTGCATACAAACACAGATGGAACCCTCTTAGCTGACTGACCTCACAGCAGAGCTGTTTGAATCGTATATTTCTTCTGTGTTTCAGATGCTTTCTTACTGCTGTTTCGTCTAGGCTGAAATTTGGCTGGATATAAACTTTTTTTGATTCTCCATATTAAGAGTTGCTAAACTGCCATATACACACATCAGTGTAACACTGTAAGTTGAATTCACACAGTGAAGTTCGTTCTGTTAGAATGCTCTGTTTTGCTTCTAGAGCAAGATGTCTCTCTGAAAACCATACAAGCCCATTCATTCAGGATTGTCCAAACGCAGCTCATAGAACAAAATTGTTTGTAACTCACTGCATACAAACACAGATGCAACCCTCTTAGCTGAATGAGCACCCAGCAGAGCAGTTTGAATCATACTTTTCTGTTTCAGATCCATTCATAGTGCTGTTTCTTCTAGGTGGGAATTTGGGTGGAAATAACTGTTTTTAGATTCTCCAAAGGAAGGGTTGCTAAACTGCCGCATAGACACTTCAGCGTAACTTTGTAAGTTAAATTGACAAAGTGAAGTTCATTCTGTTAGAATGCTCTGTTTTGGTTTTATTGCGAGATATTACTCTGAACACAGTATACTCCCATTCATTCAGGAATGTCTAAACACAGCTCATAGAAGAAAAGCATTTTTAAATCGCTGCATGCAAACACAGGTGCAACTCTACTAGTTGAATGAATTCACAACAGAGCAGTTTGAATTATACATTTCTTCTGTGTTTCAGACCCATTCTTACTGCTATTCCTTCTAGGCGGGCATTTGGCTGGAAATAACTGTTTTTAGACTCTCCACAGAAAGAGTTGCTAAACTGCCGCATGCACATATCTGTGTAACTCTATGAGTTGAATTCACACAGTGAAGTTCATTTTGTTAGAATGCTCTGTTTTGGCTTTAGAGCGAGATGTTTCTCTGAATACAATATACTCCCATTCAAACTGGAATGTCCAAACGCAGCTCATAGAAGAAAATCGTTTGTAACTCACTGCATAGCAACACAGATGCAACTCTCTTATCTGAATGAAAGCAAAGCAGAGCAGTTTGAATCATACGTTTCTTCTGTGTTTCACATGCATTCCTATTGCTATATCTTCTAGGCAGGAATTTGGCTGTGAATAACTGTTTTTAGACTCTCAACAGAAAGAGTTGCTAAACTGCAGTTTACAGACATCAGTGGAACACTGTAAGTTGAATTTCCCCAGTGAAATTGATTCTGTTAGAATGCTCCGTTTTGGTTTTAGAGGGAGATGTTTCTCTGAAAACTATACACTCCCATTCTTTCAGGATTCTCCAAACGTAGATCGTAGAACAAAATCCTTTCTAACTCGCTGCATACAAATACAGAGGCAACTTTCCGTGGTGAAACCACACACAGCAGAGCCGTTTGAATCATTTGTATCTTCTGGGTTTCAGACCCATTATTACTGCTATTTCTTCTAAGCTTGGATTTGGCTGGAAATAACTGCTTTTAGATTCTCCACAGAAAGGGTTTCTAAACTGTCGTGTACACACTTCAGTGTAATACTGTAAGTTGAATTCACACGTGAAGTTCATTCTGTTAGAACACTCCATTTTGCTTTTAGAGCGAGAGGTTTCTCTGAAAATCATACACTCCCATTCACTCAGGATTGTCCAAACGCAGCTTGTAGAACAAAAGCATTTGTAACTCGCTGCATACAAACACAGATTTAACCCTCTTAGCTGAATGAACACCCAGCAGATCAGTTAGAATCATACTTTTCTTTTGTGTTTCAGACCCATTCATACTGCTATTTCTTCTAGTGGGAATTTGGGTGGAAATAATTATTTTTAGATTCTCCAAAGAAAGAGTTGCTAAACTGCCGCATAGACACTTCAGCTTAACTTTGTAAGTTGAAATGACACAATGAAGTTCTTTCGGTTAGAATGCTCTGTTTTGGTTTTATTGCGAGATATTACTCTGAATACAGTATACTCCCATTCATTCAGGAATGTCTAATCACAGCTCATAGAAGAAAAGCATTTTTAAATAGCTGCATGCAAACACAGATGCAATTCTACTAGCTGAATGAATACACAGCAGAGCAGTTTGAATCATACGTTTCTTCTGTGTTTCAGAAGCATTCTTACTCCTATTTCTTCTAGGTGGGGATATGGCTGGAATTAACTGTTTTTAGATTCTCCACAGAAAGAGTTGCTAAGCTGCCACATCCATAACTCAGTGTAACTCTGCAAGTTGAATTGACACAGTGAAGTTCATTCGGTTAGGATGCTCTCCTTTGGTTTTAGAGCAAAATGTTTCTCTGAACACCATATAATCTCATTCATTCAGGAATGTCCAAATGCAGCTCATAGAAGAAAAGCGTTTGTTACTCACAGCATACAAACACAGATGTAACTCTCTTAGCTGAACGAACACTCAGCAGAGCAGTTTGAATCATAGGTTTCTTCTGTGTTTCAGACGCATTGTTACTGCTATTTCTCCTAGGCATGGATGTGGCTTTAAATATCTGTTTTTAGATTCTCCACAGAAAGAGTTGTCAAACAGCCGCATACATATGTCAGTGTATCTGTGTAAGTTGAATTCACACAGTTAAGTTCGTTTTGTTAGAATTCTCTGTTTTGGTTTTAGACCGATATGTTTCTCTGAAGACCATATACTCCCATTCATTCAGGAATGGTCAAACGCTGCTCATAGAAAAAAAGCGTTTTTAACTCACTGCATACAAGCACATAAGTAACCCTCTTAGCTGAACGACCTCACAGCAGACCTGTTTGAGTCATATATTTCTTCTGTGTTTCAGATGCATTCTTACTGCTGTTTCCTCTAGGCTGAAATTTGGCTGGATTTTACTGTTTTTTGATTCTCCACATTGAGAGTTGCTAAACTGCCGTATACACACATCAGTGTAACACTGTAAGTTGAATTCACACAATGAAGTTCGTTTGGTTAGAACGCTCCGTTTTGCTTTTAGAGCGAGATGTTTCTCTGAACACCGTATACACCCATTCATTCAGGAATGTCCAAATGCAGCTCATAGAAGGAAAGCATTTGAAACTCGCTGCATACAATTACAGATGCAACTCTCTTAGCTGAATGAACACACAGCAGAGCCGTTTGAAACATACATTTCTTCTCTATTTCAGACGCATTCTTACAGCTATTTCTTCTAGGTGGGGATTCGGCTGGAAATAACTGTTTTTGGATTTTCGACAGAAAGAGTTGCTAACTGCCACATACACACATTAGGGTAACTCTGTAATATGAACTCACAGAGTGAAGTTCATTCTGTTAGAACGCTAAGTTTCGGTTTTAGAGTGAGATGCTTCTCTGAACACTGTATACTACCATTCATTCAGGAAACTCCAAACGCAGCCAGTAGAAGAAAACCGTTTGTAACTCGCTGCATACAAACACAAGTGCAACCCTCTTAGCTGAACAAACACACAGCAGAGCAGTTGAATCATAAGATCCTTCTGTGTTTCAGAAGCATTCTTACTGCTATTTCTTCCAGGCGAGGATTTGGCTGGAAATAACGGCTTTTAGATACTCCACAGAAAGTGTTGCTAAACTGCTACATACACAAATCAATGTAACTCGGTAAGTTGAATTCACACAGTGAAGTTCGTTCTGTTAGAACACTCCATTTTGGTTTTAGAGCAAGATGATTCTCTGAACACTGTATACGCCCATTCACTCAGGAATGTTCAAATTCAGCTCATAGAAGAAAAGCATTTGTAGCTCACTGCATACAAACACAGATGCAACTCTCTTAGCTGAACGAACACACAGCAGAGCAGTTTGAATCATACATTTCTTCTGTGTTTCAGACGCATTTTTACTGCTATTTCTTCTTGGAGGGGATTTGGTTGGAAATAACTGTTTTTAGATTCTCCACAGAAAGAATTACTAAACTGCCACATGCACACATCTGTGTAAATCTATAAGTTGAATTCACACAGTGAAGTTCATTTTGTTAGAATACCCTGTTTCGGTTTTAGAGTGAGATGTTTCTCTGAAAAAAATATACTCCCATTCATTCCGGAATGTCGAAACGCAGGTCATAGAAGAAAAGCGTTTGAAACTCACTGCATAGAAACACAGATGCAACTCTCTTATCTGAATGAAAACAAAGCTGAGCAGTTTGAATCATACGTTTCTTCTATGTTTCAGACGCATTCCTACTGCTATATCTTCTAGGCAGGGATTTGGCTGGGAAAAACTGTTTTTAGATTCTCAACAGAAAGAGTTGCTAAACTGCGGTATACACACATCAGTGTAACACCGTAAGTTGAATTTCCACAGTGAAGTTCATTCTGTTAATACGCTCCATTTTGGTTTTAGAGCCAGATGTTTCTCTGAAAACCATACACTCCCATTCATTCAGGATTGTCTAATCGCAGCTCGTAGAACAACATCACTTGTAACTCCCTGCATACAAACACAGTTGCAACTCTCTTAGCTGAACGAACACCCAGCCAAGCAGTTTGAATCATATATTCTTCCTGTGTTTCAGAGGCATTCTTATTGCTATTTTCTCTATGAGGGGATTTGGCTGGAAATAACTGTTTTTAAATTCTCTAACGAAAGTGATGCTAAACTGCTGCATACACACATCAGCGTAACTCTGTCAGTTGAATTGACACAGTGAAGTGCATTCTGGAAGAACGCTCCATTTTTTTTTTTAGAGCGAGATGCTTCTCTGAACACCATATACTCCCATTCATTCAGGTATGTCCAAACGCAGCTCATAGAAGAAAAGCGATTTTAACTCGCTGCATACAAATACAGATGCAACTTTCTGAGGTGAAACCACACATAGCAGAGCCGTTTGTATAATTTGTATCTTCTGGGTTTCAGACCCATTATTACTGCTATTTCTTCTAAGCTTGGATTTGGCTGGAAATAACTGTTTTTAGATTCTCCACAGAAAGGGTTGCTAAACTGTCATATGCACACATCAGTGTAATACTGTAAGTTGAATTCACACAGTGAAGTTCATTCTGTTAGAACACTCCATTTTGATTTTAGAGCAAGATGTTTCTCTGAAAACCATACACTCTCTTTCATTCAGGATTGTCCAAACGCAGCTCCTAGAACAAAATGGTCTGTAACTCGCTGCATACAAACACAGATGCAACACTTTTAGCTGAATGAGCACCCATAAGTGCAGTTTGAATCATACTTTTATTTTGTGTTTCAGACCCATTCATACCGCTATTTCTTCTAGGCGGGAATTTGGGTGGAAATAACTGTTTTTAGATTCTCCACGGAAAGATATGCTAAAGTACCACATACACACATCATCGTACTTCTGTAAGTCGAATTGACACAGTGAAGTTCATTTTGTTAGAATGCTCTGTTTTGGTTTTAGAGCGAGATGTTTCTCTGAACACCATATACTCCCATTCATTTGGGAATGTCCAGACACAGCTCATAGAAGAAAAACATTTGTAACTCACTCTATAGAAACCCAGATGCAACTCTCTTAGCTGAACGAACACACAGCAGAGCAGTTTGAATCATATGTTTCTTCTGTGTTTCAGACGCATTCTTACTGCTATTTCTTCTAGGAGGGTATATGGCTGGAATTAACTGTTTTTAGATTGTCCAAAGAAAGAGTTGCTAAACTGCCGCATAGACACTTCAGTGTAACTTTGTAAGTTGAACTGACACAGTGAAGTTCATTCTGTTAGAATGCTCCGTTTTGGTTTTAGAGCGAGATATTACTCTGAATATCATATACTCCCATTCATTTAGGAATGTCTAAACACAGCTCATAGAAGAAAAGAGTTTTTAAATCGCTGCATACAAACACAGATACAACTCTACTAGCTGAATGAATTCACAACAGAGCAGTTTGAATTATACATTTCTTCTGTGTTTCAGACCCATTCTTACTGCTATTCCTTCTAGAAGGGCATTTTGCTGGAAATAACTGTTTTTACATTCTCCACAGAAAGAGTTGCTAAACTGCCGCATGCACACATCTGTGTAATTCTATAAATTGAATTCAGACAGTGAAGTTCATTTTGTTAGAATGCTCCGTTTTGGTTTTAGAGTGAGATGTTTCTCTGAATAAAATATACTCCCCTTCATTCTGGAATGTCCAAGCACTGCTCATAGAAGAAAAGCGTTTGTAACTCACTACACAGAAACACAGATGCAACTCTCTTATCTGAATAAAAACAAAGCAGAGCAGTTTCAATCATACGTTTCATCTGTGTTTCAGACGCATTCCTACTGCTATTTCTTCTAGGCAGGGATTTGGCTGCGAATAACTGTTTTTAGATTCTCAACAGAAAGAGTTGCTAAACTGCGGTATACACACATCAGTGTAACACTGTAAGTTGAATTTCCACAGTGAAGTTCATTCTGTTAGAATGCTCTGTTTTGGTGTTAGAGCGAGATGTTTATCTGAAACCCATACACTCCCATTCATTCAGGATTGTCCAAACGCAGCTGGTAGAACAAAATCGTTTGTAACTCGATGCATACAAACACAGCTGCCTCTCTCTTAGCTGAAGGAACACCCAGCAGAGGAGTTTGAATCATATATTCCTCCTGTGTTTTGACGCATTCTTACTGCTATTTCCTCTATGAGGTGATTTGCCTGGAAATAACTGTTTTTAGATTCTCTAACGAAAGAGTTACTAAACTGCCGCATACACACATCACCGTAACTCTGTCAGTTGAATTCACACATTGAAGTTCATTCTTGTAGAAAGCTCCGTTTTTGTTTTAGAGCGAGATGCTTCCGGAATATCATATACACCCATTCATTTTGGAATGTCGAAATGCAGCTCATAGAGGAAAAGCGATTGTAACTGCTGCATACAAATACACATGCAACTTTCTGAGGTGAACACACACACAACAGAGCCATTTAAATCATTAGTATCTTCTGGATTTCAGACCCATTATTACTGCTATTTCTTCTAAGAGGGATTTGGCTGAAAATTACTGCTTTTAGATTCTCCACAGAAAGAGTTGCTAAACTGCCATATACACACACCAGTGTAATACTCTAAATTGAATTCACACAGTGAAGTTCATTCTGTTAGAATGCTCCATTTTGCTTTTAGAGCGAGATGCTTCTCTGAAAACCATGCAATCCCATTCATTCAGGTTTGTCCAAATGCAGCTTGTAGAATAGAAGAGTTTGTAACTCGCTGCATACAAACACAGATGCAACCCTCTTAGCTGAATGAACACCCAGAAGAGCAGTTTGAACCATACGTTTTTTTGTGTTTCAGACACATTCATACTGCTATTTCTTCTAGGTGGGAATTTGGGTGGAAATAACTGTTTTTAGATTCTCCACAGAAAGATTTGCTAAAGTGCCACATAACACATCAGCATACTTCTGTAAGTTGAATTGACACAGTGAAGTTCATTCTGTTAGAATGCTCCGTTTTGGTTTTAGAGTGAGATGTTTCTCTGAACACCATACACTCCCATTCATTCAGTAATGTCCTAACGCAGCTCATAGAAGAAAAGCGTTTGTTAGTCGCTGCATACAAACACAGATGCAACCCTCTTAGCTGAATGAACATCCAGCAGAGCAGTTTGAATCATACATTTCTTCTGTGTTTCAGACGCATTCCTACTGCTATTTCTTCTCGGCAGAGATTTGGCTGCGAATAACTGTTTTTAGATTCTCAACAGAAAGAGTTGCTAAACTGCGGTATACACACATCAGTGTAACACTGTAACTTGAATTTCCACAGGGAAGTTCATTCTGCTAGAACGCTCCGTTTTGGTTTTAGAGCGAGATGTTTCTCTGAAAACCATACACCCCCATTCATTCAGGATTGTCCCAACGCAGCTCGTAGAATAAAATCATTCGTAACTCACTGCATACAAACACAGATGCAACTCTCTTAGCTGAAGGAGCACCCAGCCGAGCAGTTTGAATCATATATTCCTCCTGTGTTTCAGACGCATTCTTACTGCTGTTTCCTCTATGAGGTTATTTGCCTGGAAATAACTGTTTTTAGATTCTCTAACAAAAGGGTTGCTAAACTGCTGCATACACACGTCAGTGTAACTCTGTTAGTTGAATTCACACAGTGAAGTTTTTCCGGTAGAACCCTCCGTTTTGGTTTTAGAGCGAGATGCTTCTCTGAACACCATATACACCCATTCATTCAGGAATGTCCAAACGCAGCTCATAGAAGAAAAGCATTTGTAACTCGCTGCATACAAATACAGATGCAACTTTCAAAGGTGAAACCACACACAGCAGAGCCGTTTGAATCATTTGTATCTTCTGAGTATCAGACCCATTATTACTGCTATTTCTTCTAAGTGGGGATTTGGCTGGAAATAACTGTTTTTAGATTCTCAACAGAAAGAGTTGCTAAACTGCGGTAAACACATATCAGTGTAACACTGTAAGTTGAATTCCCACAGTGAAGTTCATTCTATTAGAACGGTCCGTTTTGGTTTTAGAGCGAGATGTTTCTCTGAAAACCGTACATTCACATTCATTAAAGATTGTCCAAACGCATCTCGTAGAACAAAATTGTTTGTAACTCGCTGCATGCAAACGCAGATGTAACCCTCTTAGCTGAATGACCCCACAGCAGAGCTGTTTGAATCATATAATTTTTTTTGCATTTCAGATGCATTCTTACTGCTATTTCTTCTAGGCTGAAATTTGGCTGGATATAACTGTTTTTAGATTCTCCACATTAAGAGTTGCTAAACTGCCGTATGCACACATCAGTGTCAGACTGTTAGTTGAATTCACCCAGGGAAGTTCATTCTGGTAGAAAGCTCCGTTTTGGTTTCAGAGCGAGATGCTTCTCTGAACATCATATACTCCCATTCCTTCAGGAATGGCCAAACGCTGCTCATAGAAGAAAAGCGTTTTTAACTCGCTGCATACGAACACAGATGTAACCCTCTTAGTTGAACGACCTCACAGTAGAGCTCTTTGAATCATATATTTCTTCTGCGTTTCAGATGCATTCTTACTGCTGTTTCTTCTAGGCTGATATTTGCCTGGATATAACTATTTTTAGATTCTCCACATTAAGAGTTGCTAAACTGCCATATACACACATCAGTGTAACACTGTAAGTTGAATTCCCACAGGGAAGTTTATTCTGTTAGAACGCTCCATTTTTTTTAGAGCGAGAAGTTTCTCTGAAAACCATATACTCCCATTCATTCAGGATTGTCCAAACGCAGCTTATAGAACAAAAGCGTTTGTAACTCGCTGCATTCAAACACAGATGCAACACTCTTAGCTGAATAAACAACCATCAGAGCAGTTTGAATAATGCTTTTCTTTTCTGTTTCGGACCCATTCATACTGCTGTTTCTTCTAGGCGGGAATTTGGGTGGAAATAACTGTTTTTAGATTCTCCAAAGTAAGAATTGCTAAACTGCCACATAGACATTTCAGCGTAACATTGTAAGATGAATTGACACAGTGAAGTTCATTCTGTTAGAACACTCCGTTTGAGTTTTAGAGTGAGATATTACTCTGAACACCATATACTCCAATTCATTAAGGAATGTCTAAACACAGCTCATAGTAGAAATGCATTTTTAAATCGCTGCTTACAAACACAGATGCAACTCTACTAGCTGAATGAATTCACAACAGAGCAGTTTGAATTATACATTTCTTCTGTGTTTCAGACCCATTTTTACTGCTATTCCTTCTAGGTGGGCATTTGGCTGGAAATAACTGTTTTTAGATTCTTCACAGAAAGAGTTGCCAAACTGCCTCATACACATATCAGTGTATCTCTGTAAGTTGAATTCACACAGTGAAGTTCTTTCTGTTAGAATGCTTCGTTGTGGTTTTAGACCGAAATGGTTCTCTGAACACCATATACACCCAGTCATTCAGGAATGTCCAAACGCAGCTCATAGAAGAAAAGTGTTTGTAACTCGCTGCATACAAATACAGATGCAACTATCTGAGATGAAACCACACACAGCAGAGCAGTTTGAATCATTTGTTTCTTCTGGGTATCAGACCCATTATTACTGCTATTTCTTCTAAGCAGGGATTTGGCTGGAAATAACTGCTTTTAGATTCTCCACATTAAGAGTTGTAAACTGTCGTATACACACATCAGTGTAATACTGTAAGTTGAATTCACACAATGAAGTTCATTCTGTTAGAACGCTCCATTTTGCTTTTAGAGCGAGATGTTTCTCTGAAAACCATACACTCCCATTCATTCAGGATTGTCCCAATGCAGCTTGTAGTACAAAAGCGTTTGTAACTCGCTGCATACAAACACAGATGCAACTTTCTTAGCTGAATGAGCACCCAGCAGAGCAGTTTGAATCATACTTTTCTTTTCTGTTTCAGACTCATTCATACTGCTGTTTTATCCAGGCGGGAATTTGGGTGAAAATAACTGTTTTTAGATTCTCCAAAAAAGAGTTGTTAAACTACCGCATAGACATTTCAGCGAAACATTGTAAGTTAAATTGACAAA
>PVKP010026572.1:0-32314 GCA_004027715.1 Plecturocebus donacophilus | reverse complement strand
GAGGCAGAGGTTGCAGTGAGCCAAGATCGAGCCATTGCACTCCAGCCTGGGCAACAAGAGCGAAACTCCATCTTAAAAAAAAGAATTGGCTTCTTTCCTCCCTAAGCCAAAGCAGTGTTTTCTTTCATTGGCTTCTGAGAAGATATTTAGTCTTCTGCCTACATGTAGAGGCAATACATAAAAGCTTTGGCCAGTGCTGAGATGACTGGGATCACCCAATTGGTCCACTAATTGGAATTAAAGTCAACAGTAGTAATAAGAGTTTCCAGTGGCACATGCCTGTAGTCCCAATCACTCAGAAGGATCCCTTGAGCTCAGAAGTTGGAAACCAGCCTGGACAACAAAGAGATAAACCACGTCTTGGGGGGAAAAAAGTTTATGAAGCGTTGGTTAACTTTATCTGCCGTCCGGATGAAACCTCAATGATTTATGATTTGGACAATTCTCTAGCATCTGTAAAATGCCCGACATCCTCAGAGTTTCAGTAGCATCTCTCCAGCTTGTTCCCTTAAGACTTCTTTCCCACCAGGATGCTCTGCCAGAAATTTGGTCAAGTCTTAGACCCAGGTGCTTTTGCTGTGACTGTGCTTTGAATCTCCTACAGGGTGCAGCACTTCACGGCCTTACCCTACTGCTGGGCCGGTCTCGGCAGGCTGAGAGCCAGTCTCAGCGCACACAGCGGTGCCCTGCCAGCCGCGTGCGCCTCTCAGCTGACTCCGCCGGGGACATTCCCCGCGCGCACCCTGGACCCCTGCCAGAGGCCGGCAGACGGTCTGTCATTCTTTTTAATTTTGGCCACACGGTGGTGTGGTGGTATCTCATTGCGCCTTCAATTCGCATTTTCTTGATTTACAATGTTGAGCACCTTTTCAGATGCTCACTTGCCATCTGACGTTCTCCTTTGGGCAGTGCCTTACCCATTTAAAGATTGTGAATGTTGGCCAGAAGCGGTGGCTCAAGACTGCAATCCCAGCACTTTGGGAGGCCAGGAGTTAGAGACCAGCCTGGGCAACATAGTGAGATCCAGACCTTGAATCTACAAAAAAATAATTTAAAAATTAGCCGGATGTGTCTCTTAAAAAAAAAATTGTGTGTTTTTGTTTTAAATTGATTTTTACCAATTTTATCAATTAGGATTTTTATAAATTAGGATTCTTCCAACTTTATAAATTAGGATTACCGATTTTATCAATTCTTCCAATTTTATCAATTAGGATTCTTTATATGAATCTGGATACAAAGGCTATGTCAGACGAAGGAAATGCGGATTTCTTTCCCCTAGTCTACAGCTGTCTTCACTTTCCTATTGGTGTCGTTGGATAATTATTGCTTTTTATATTGCATTTAAAAAAATCATTGCCTACTCCAAATGCACAGAGATATTCTCCCGTAATTTCTTTTAGAATCTGGATTGTTTTATTTTCGCATTTAGTTCTATGATTCATGTTAAATTAATTTGGAGGCATAAGGCAGATGGCAAAGTTCCTTCTTTTTCTATATAGATGAACAATTAATTGATCCAGCACCATTTGTTGAACAGATTGTTACTCTGTCTAATTCTAATTCTAGCATAATTATCCAAATTTGAAAAAAGACTTTTTTTTTTTTTTTGAAACAAGGTCTAGCTCTGTTGTCCAGGTTGGAGTGCAGTGGTGTAATCACGGCTCACTAAAGCCTTGAATGCCTGGGCTCAGGTGATCCTCCCATCTCAGTCTCCAGAGTAGCTGGGACTACAAGGCACATACTACCACTACCACACATGCCCGGCTAATTATTAAAAATTTTTGTAGTGACAGGGTCTCACTATGTTGCTCAGGCTGATCATGAACTCCTGGCCTCAAGCAATCCTCCTACCTTGGCCTTCCAAAGTGCTGCGATTACAGGCATGAGCTACCAAGACCTGCCTAGAAGGAGATTTTTTTAAAGATAGGAAATGAAAATAGCCACATAAAATACCCAGGTATTAAGCAGATAGAAGATAATTCTCCTATGATCAAATCCACCTTAGGGGTAAGACTATGCCGATCCCTTGAAAATAATGACATTAACTAAAAATAATTTTAGAGGAAGTTAAATGTACAGTGAAGTTACTGCCTACACAAGGCTGATGTTACTAACTGTATCAGAGTCCCAGCAAGATTTTTTTTTTGAGTTGGGGGTCTCAAAATCCTGGGCTCTATGGATCCTCCCTTCTCAGCCTCCTGACTAGCTGGGATTACAGGCACGTGCTACCATGACCGTCCAGCAGCAGGAAAATATAATAAACTACTTTTTACAAAGGTGTGGGAAGTGTATAAGTAAATTCTGGGGGATAGTGAGGTCCTTCAAGGTTAGTAATATGAGGACTCCATTACCATCCCAAGGGCAGGGTGACAGAGTGAAAGGCGGAGCTAGTCACTAGTGAGAAAGAGGACTGTATGGAGAGGTCCCTGAGGGTGCATCCAAGCCATGCCAGCCCTGCAGGAATGAAGCCAGGGGAATGAAGACTGGAGTGAATGCCCCTCCCCACTCTGTTGTTAGTGCTCCCTTCTGTGGAGATCAGCCTCCGGGGTGGAGAAGGAGCTGGTGGAGAATGTATTTGGAGGGGAAAAAGATTTAGCACACAAAACACAGGAACAGTCCACAAGGAGGAAGAGTGGATTTGTGATAAGTCCTCAAGATCAGAGATGGGTTTACAGTGCAGCTAATAAGGTTTAAGCTTCAGGACCCCTCAATTATATTGGCCCTTTCCAAGGCCCTGGGAGGGATCCTAATAATGTGTTCACAAGATCATATGGTTTTGTTAAATTTGTAAAAGATATATTAACCCCAATCATCCAACTGTTGTTCTTTCCATTTCAGATCTCCCTCCATTTCATTTCCCCAGTGTTAAATGGCGCTGAAGTAACACAGGTATTTGGGGTTTCTGTCTAAAACGAAGTCAAATTGAGAGTAAGCCACCCTAACTGTAATTTGAGCAGACATTTTTAAACATTTGAATGAGACATGTGAAGAAATTACGGTTCCTAGTTTAATAAGGAACTGAAAAAAAAATGAGATAAAAATTAATAGAATATGAAGCTAAAGTCATAAATATGAGTGACAAAGTCAGTGGAGATTATTCTGTATTCAAGAAGCAAAATATAAGAAAAAAGTTTTCAAATCATACCAATATCAGTGATTCATTAAGAATAAACTTCAAAAAACATGAATAAGCTTCCTAGATTGTGTATAACCCAATTAACAAAGTGGAGCAAATCATGACTATGTTGGAAAAAATTAAAATTTTTGATGATTTGAAAATAATGACATCAAGAAAAATATATAAATAAGTAAAAACTGAAAATAATGACATCAACAAATATATCATAAAACATCGTTTTAATGATATTGATGACAAACTGTTTAATGAGTGCCCTGAAGTACACTTACACATCCTGAAATCTTACAACTCACATGTGAAAAACACTTACAAAAGTGTCCTCAAATTTGTAATATTCCTAAATATATATTTTCATTTTAAATTTTTTCTAGCCACTAGACCACCAGGGAACTCTTACATATTTATAAGACATTCCCAATAACAAATTATTAAGCTGACACTTTTCTAAATAACCAATAATTAAAAAAAAAAACTTTAGAGGAATTCTAATTATTCTAGAGGAAAGTAAATTATCCTTATAGCCTCTCCATTGAAAATACTCTCTGTAAAAATATTACAAAATTATGGTTATATGAAGAGTGACCAGAATCTATGTGGCTAGAAAATGTAGGGAAAAAATATCATGAAAATGTTTCTGGCAGTTAATTATGTTCAAGTAGTTTTTTGCTCTGGGTTTTGTGATGCTTGTGCTATTTGCCTTTGTAGTGATTTGCCTATTTATTCTAAATAGATATTCATTTTCCTAATTTTTTTTTTGAGATGAAGTCTTGTTTTGTTACCCAGACTGTAGTGCAGTGGGGTGATCTCACTGCAACCTCTGCCCCCCCAGTTCAGGCGATTCTCTTGCCTCAGCCTCCTGAGTACTAGGACTACAGGCACACCACCATGCCCAGCTAATTTCTGTGTTTTTAGTAGAGACGGGGTTTCACAATGTTGGCCAGGCTGGTCTTGAATTCCTGACCTCAGGTGATCAGCCCGCCTCAGCCTCCCAAAGTGCTGGGATTACAAGTATGAGCCACCACACCTAGCTTTACTGTGTGATAGAATAAGAACACAGCCACCACACCTGACCTTCTACCTAATTTTGTATTCATAATGTGGTATTCTTTTTCCTAAAGAGTTTCCCTTCCCCCAAATTGCATTTAGTGCCATGCCCCACAAATTCTGATGTGACCTTGTTCAGAATACACACTAAAGATGCAGGGAGCTAGCAAACTTCAACAGTAACAGCAATAGTGATGAAATTAGAACATGAAGTACTCTCCCTAGGGTGGGAGACTGGCGTGCATGTTTGATATACATCTTTTGCCAGCTTTCTTTAACCCGTCTTTCCACAAAGTGAGTACATTTCTCCTAGGGTGGAAGACTGGCGTGCATGTTTGATATATATATGCAAGATTGTAGGAAGCAGAAAAGCTCCTTTTTAAAGTTTCCTTTCTTGTTAAAGAATAAGTGTCCTAATAACTTTGTTAAGCCCTATCCTCTGTGGATGTTGAACATGCCACGCTTACGGGCACGTAGTGCATTCTATGTCCTTGTACTTTGACCAAGATGTCTGTGCTGGATGTGCCCACAGGCATGTCCCAGTTCTCCTTTGCTTTTACCTGTTTAAAAAAGTTTTAAGTTATTAGCCAGTCGGGTTTTAGTTTAGGTTGTGGGTCTGGCTCCAGTCAACGGAGATCAGACATAGCAGAAGGACGACCCCCAAATGTGTAAGAAATAAATTTGTGTGTTTTCCTTTGTTCTTTGTACTCTGGTGGCAAAATGGCTAGTGAGAGTGCCCTTTCTGCAGTCCAGGAAGTAAAAACTGTGTTGCTGAAAGATCTTTTGTCTCAGTGCTAATTTTTCTTTGTGGCACCGAGCAACTACTTCCAACATCTATTCCCAACAAAGTACAACATACATAAACATAAACACACATATGACAGGGTCTCACTCTGTCATCCAGGCTGGAGTGCAGTGGCAATCATAGTTCACTGTAGCCTTAACTTCCTGAGCTCAAGCGATCCGCCCATCTCAGCTTCCTCAGTAGCTGGGACCACAGGTGCAGACCACCACATCTGGCTAATTTTTGTATTTTTTTTTTGTAGAAACAGGGTCTTGCCATGTCGCCCAGCTGGTCTTGAGCTCCTGGCCTCAAGCAATCCCCCTGCCTCAGCCTCCCAAAGTGCTGGGATTACAGGTGTGAGCCACCATGCCAAAACAGGAATATTTAAAAGGGTCTACAAACCTCAGTGAGGAAAGAAGGAGCAAAAAGCAAAACCAGCTGAGATGGGTAAATTGTAGTCTGGAGGAAATCTGAACCACACAAATCTGGCAGCAAATTGGTGGAAAATCATTCCAGAAGCAAATGTATTTTAAGAAATTCACTCTGGTGCAGAGGTCCCAGGAAAGCAGTGTGGAGACAGGAGCAGTCCTGGAAGGCCTCGGGCATCTGCTCTAAAGGCTAAGCTGCCATCACACTTTGAGGGCAGCACCTCCTACTGGGAAGACAGCCTTACTCCATACGTTGGAAAGCATTACTAACTGCAATTAGTAGGAAAATCCCAGAGAAAATAATTCTACCCTCGTCACTCAAAAATAGAAATGAACGAATACATTAACTTGAAAAAGCCATGGGGAATTTTCAAGAGAATCGGGAGTCCCAAAAGAAAAAAATTGGATAAAGTATTGTGAAGATATTACTAATAAACCATTTATAGAATTTGGAAAGAATTCTTAAGGGGAGAGCTCAGAGGATTGCAAGCTTTTGGGTTTGAGTTTGGATTTTTTTTTTTTTTTGTCTTTTTTTTTCTTTTGCTTGCTTCTTTCTTTTTTATTATGGAAATTTTCAAGCACACTTCAACAGTAAAAAGTATAATATAAATAGTATAATAACCCTCTAAATACCCATCATCCACCTTCCACATGCATCAGCATATGTTCAGTCTTATTTTATCTACATGCCAACCCACTTTCCCAAAGCCCTCACAAGACTATTTTAGAGCAAATGACAGACATCTTGATTTAATCTACAAAGTCTTATCTATGAATCTTTAAGAATAAGGACTCTTTTAAAAAACATATAACCATATTTACCATTATCATACTCAACAAATTAACAAAATTACTCAATGTCATCAAATATCCAGTCAGTATTTAAATTTTCTTGATTATCTTATAAATATTTTTTCAGTTGCATTATTCAAATCAGAATCCAAATGCTATTCACATATTGCATTGTAATATGCAATGGCTCTTAAATTTCTTTGAACAGTTTCTTCTGTTTTTCTTGCCATTTATTTGTAGATGAAATCAAGTCATTTTCCCTATAGAATTTGTTACATTCTAGATTTGATTAATTGTATCCTGAGTTGTTATTTAACACATTTCTCCATCTTCTGTATTTCACATAAACTGAAAATTAGGTCTAGAGGCTTGATAAGATTTAGGCTAGATCTTTTTGGAGGAGTACTTCACAGGTGATGCTGTGTTCTTATTGCATCACACCAGTAAGTACATGATGTCTGTTTCCCTCTCTTTTTGGAATATTAAAATTCATCAGTGGGTTCAAGTGCTGTCAGCCTGCTTTCATCATTATAAAGTTCCTCATCAGCCTCTCACCTATTGATTTTAGCAGCTATCAATAATCATTGCCTAGATCCATTATTTCATTTAGGTGTCAAAATAGTGATAATCTGTCATTTCTTCTGCATTCATTAGCTGGAATTCTTCTGTTAAAAAAAGTTGGGGCCAGGAGCAGTCGTTCACATCTGTAATCCCAGCACTTTGGGAGGCTGAGACGGGTGGATCACAGTGTCAGGAGTTTGAGACCAGCTTGACCAACATGGGGAAACCCCGTCTCTAGTAAAAATACAAAAATCAGCCAGGAGTCGTGGTGCACGCCTGTAATTCCAGCTTCAGGAGGCTGAGGCAGGAAAATCACTTGAATCTGGGAGGCAGAGGTTGCAGTGAGCCAAGATTGGGCCACTGCACTCCAACCTGGGTGACAGAGTGAGACTCCGTCTCAAAAAACAAACAAAAGGCTGGATGCAGTAGCTCATGCCTGTAATCCCAGCACTTTGGGAGCCCAAGACAGGTGGATCACTTGAGTGCAGGAGTTTGAGACCAGCCTGGGCAACATGGTGAAACCCCCATCTCTACAAAAACTACAAAAAAAAAAAAAAATGCTGAGCATGATGGCAAGCATCTGT
The DNA here is from genome assembly GCA_004027715.1 of Plecturocebus donacophilus. NCBI lineage: Eukaryota > Metazoa > Chordata > Mammalia > Primates > Pitheciidae > Plecturocebus > Plecturocebus donacophilus. The sequence goes on along the minus strand of PVKP010026572.1, from coordinate 24,979 downwards.
CGTTCCAGCTATTTGGTAGACTGAAGTGGGAGGATCAACTGGGCCCAGGCAGTGTGTGTGTGAATAAGCCATTGCACTGCACTCCAGCCTCGGTGAGAAAGCAAGACCCTCTCTCTCTCTCAAAAAAAAAAAAAAGAACCATATTCACAATTTGGTTTACTTGACTTACATACAAGAAAAAGAAGATAAGTGCTTGATTTTTTTCCTTCACCAGTTTTTAGAATGAGTTGATTTCTTAACATTCTTCAAGAGTAACCAATTAGTTTGGCAGCAAGTCCAACAATGCTAAGATGGCAGTAAATGGCACCAACTAAGAAAGGAATGGACTCCTGACCCTACTGAACTGATAAGTTCTCTTAGATACTGATGGTCCCTCAGCCAGTGGAGTAGGGCAGAAGACAATCATACACCACTGTAACAATTAATTCATTCTTGAGAAATCATCAGAATGAATAATCATTTATAGATGACATCTCATAAGTGGTTACTATTCTTAAAAACCAAAAAATTTTAGAAGCATCAACAAGGTAGAAATCCAAGGTTTTATTAGTACATCTCCACTGGCAGTGGAGAAGTATGTGGTATAGTATGGTGACACTGGAAATAGGGCGCTAATTCGGGAATTTGGGTTAGCAGTAACCAGAACCTCAGAATGAATCATTGGAATCAATGTTTCTGGGGGAAAACATAAATCGGAAGAATGAAAAATTCAAGATTTTATGCTTATAAGGAAGGCCAATTAGTAGTTTGCTAAAATGTTCTTCATAAAGTACCCAGGTCAGAATCAAGAGAGAACCATAGCTCTCGTTTACCTGCAGCCACTGGAGGCTACTGATATCTACAAAAAGAAGCTAATAATTGAGAAGGGTCAAAGTGGATTGGATCAGTTTGCACAAGACTGAGGTAAAATTAGGAAAAAGAAGTGTCAATTGAATTTGGCAACATGTACGTCACAGATGACTTGATCACAGTAGTTTCAGTGATGTGATGGGGTGAAAGCCCTTGAGTAGGTGGAACAGTGTGGGGTTAACAATGCTTTCAAGAAGTTTTTCTATAAAGGGGAGAAAAGAGACCAGATGCTCCTGGAAGGGTATCTAAGGACAACTGAGGTTTATTTATTTTTAAAAACAGAGATGGGATCTCACTATGTTGTCCAGGCTGGTCTTGAACCGCAGGATCTCCCAGCTCCATGACCCCTGTTCCCACTGCAGAGGCACATGCTGTCCTGCCATTCTCCTAACCCTGGAAGGCCGACTCTGGCCAGAGGCTTTGGGACTCACCTTAACGAGACCTGTCATATCACATCCAGCCACAGTGACAGCTTAGGGAGCTGCCAGGGAAACGGAGAATACCCACACCCACAAGGTGACTAATGAGCCATTACAGACAACACCAAGAGATTAAAGTTCTACCCCAACCCAAAACGTGGGTGGCATATGAATAATCAAGGTCTAGTTTAGATAAAGAATTTCAATCCTTTTGTAGTTCATGAGCACGATGATTGGGTGTTCACACACTTGTGTGAGATGTGCCACCCTTGAACCTTGTTATGATGTCAGCACATTACCCATCTGATCGGAAAAAAAAAAAGAAGGAATTTCATACCAGAAATTTAAGGCTCAGAGAAGGTCTGGTGTTAAACTGGAAATTCTTTGTTATGCTTTAAAATCCTATTATAAAATATAAGTCGCTGTAAACCCAGCACTTTGTGAGGCCGAGGCAGGTGGATCACTCCTGCTGGTCAGGAGTTCCAGACCAGAAAGACCAACATGGTGAAACCCTGTTTCTTATAAAAATAGAGAAATTAGCCAGGTGTGGTGGCATGCGCCTGTAGTTCCAGCTACTCAGAAGGCTAAGACAGGAGAATTGCTTGAACCTAGGAGGTGGAGGTTGCAGTGAGCTATCATGCCACTGCACTCCAGCTTGGGTGACAGAGCAAGACTCTGTCTCAAAAAAAATGTGTGTGTGTGTGTGTGTGTGTGTGTGTGTGTGTGTGTGTGTGTGTGTGTGTGTATGATTTGAAAAGGCTGATTTCTACACTATTACATCTATTGGCTTGAATATCCTCTAGTTTACTATAGGTCTTAGACCCTCTAACTTTGTCTTGACTTTAGATAGCAATGGTTTTTATACTTTTTGTCTCCCTCACTAAACAGTCAGCTCTTTGAGGCCAGGAGTATATTCCCATAGTTTCTCTTAAAATAATACTCACTGTGCACAAATCGTCACCTTTTATTAAATATATGTGTTTACTGTAAAAACAGAGCTGGACAACATAATGTAAGCAGAACACCAGACTACGGAACCTGGCCTGGGTTTGGGGAACGGAGAGGATAAAGACTTGGATTTCATTCAAGTTGATTTTATTTGGTTTAGTTTTGGATGAACTAAGAAGCAGAGCAAAGACGATAAACAAGATAGAGATGCAGGAGGATAAACGTGGCTCCCACTGCCTCCCCGTATGTCCCAGAACACACACGGAGTTTGCGTTCCTGCCAATTCTGCACAGCGAGGTATCTACCAGGTCAAAGAGGCAGAGAATGACAGGCTCCCTGCCTTCTATATTCCCAGTTATATCAGCTCAGAAACAACTTATACTACCACATAAGGTGATCATTCTTATTCGCAGTGAACCATGCTATCCAGGTTCTGGGCCTTGAAATTCGTTTGATGTCCACAGTCAGGCAGGTTCCCATTTTCTGTGGCTGCATGGCAGGGCCTAGGAACTTTTCACCTCACCTTCTTGTGTTTTTTTGTGGGCAGGCCTTGGAAAAACAATGAGAAACCCATATATAAAATGAAACCCAAGTTATCATCAGATGGTGTAGAACAATTATGGTTGCTCTCACACAGTTTAACGTTAATTCCTAATTGCACAAATATGTATGGTGTGCTTACCATGTGCTTGGCCCTGATGATCCAAAAGTAAATAAAAGGCTCTGCCTTCTGCCTCAAGTAAGCTTGTAGTCTAGTTAAATTCATCAGGCCTCTCTGTAATGACCATTTTTTAAATAGAAGGTGGACAGCAAAGAAACAGGATACTCTGGTTAAAACTTTTTTTTAAGTATATTATTAATTCCAGGTTGTCTAACCTTTTGATCTCTTTTGCTTTTCTCCCATCTCTCCTTTCTGTGCTGTTTCCCTTAAAATAACACTCAGTGCACAGACTGTTTTCATTAAACGGGTGTGTTTACTCTAAAAACAGAGCTAAGAGTTATCAACGGGCAGATTCTTCCTGCTCAGGCCTTCTTAGTCTCTAAACAGTGCATGACTCGCAGAAAATGCAGAGGTTCATTCTGGTTCTCAGAGGCAGAGTGCTAGGAGGGCCAACTGATAGAAACAGAACTTAATCGTTTTAGGATTTCAGGAGTATCACTGTGGAAGAAGACCAAGGGTGAATGTATGAGTCAGCCTGCAGACTCTGTACAATTCTAAATTCCAGCCTCATCTAAAGAAAATGAACCTGTTTTCATGAAAATGCACCTTTTATATTTCTTATAAATGGGTAACTTAAAAGTTAAACTGATCCCTGAGTTTGGAAATATAAAATATTCTAAAAGAATTAATTTTATCTAGGGAACATCCTCTTAGATAGTGAGTCTATAGATGGCTTCACAGTACAGATGCCTCAGGGCCTGTGAACCTACCATTTCCAAGGTTATAGCTTGCTTCCTTCAGGGCTCAGCACAAATATCCTCTATGAGAGAGGCCGCTGCTGACCACCTTATATTAATAGTACCTCTCCACAACGATTTTACTCCATCATCTTCATTCTGATTTTTCTTCATAAACCTTGTTATCACCTGATATTTTATTATGGGAACATCCAAGTTTTGTGGGGCCTAAAGTTTTTATGATTTGGAGGGGCACTTTTTAAAGAAACAAAATTAAAAAATTACAATTAAAAATAAAGTTTGAAAGTGAGTATTTATTAGGAATGTGAAAATAAATCATGAATTCCTGGAGTCTTGGAGCTTCAGTTCTTCCACGATTGCTTTAGGCAATTTACTAGAAATGCTTATGTAAAATGTCTAGTTATTGTAACCTGGCTTCCACTTGCACCTAGAACATTCTATAGCGCTCAGCAATTACCAGCCCTCCCTGGGGTATCACAGTAAACCTGACTCTGTATCTTAAATTTCAATTTGATTGTTTCTTGTCAGTCTGTACCAATGGAACGTCTTAAGCTTCTTGAGAGCAAAGATTTAATTTTCTATGTTGCTTTATGCCCAGTGCCCACAAGAGTAGGCACAGAGGGGCATATTATCCTTGCTTGTTTAATAAACTGTATCTCTCCCCAAAAATTAACTTGGAAAAAATAATCCTTCCACCTCTCCCATTTTAGCCACTCTGTATTGTCATAGTTCTGTGTTATTGTCTTTAGTACTACCACTTAAAAATTAGCTTATCTGCTTGCTTACTTTTCTTTTGAGACAGAGTCTAACTCTGTCACCCAGGCTGGAATGCAGTGGGACAATATTAGTTCACTGCAACCTCCAACTCCCAGGTTTAGGCAATCTCATGTCTCAGCCTCCCAAGTAGCTGGGATTACAAGCATATGCCACCATGCTTGGCTAATTTTTTTGTATTTTTAGTAGAGATGGGGTTTCACCATATTGGCCAGGCTGGTCTTGAACTCCTGGCCTCAATGATCCACCGGCCTCAGCCTCCCAAAGTGCCAGGATCACAGGTGTGACTTACTGCACCTGCTTGTTTACTTGTTATCTATGTCTCCTACTAAAGTAGGCCATACTAAGAAAAGAGAGTGTCTTGCTCCCATTTTCCCAGAGTTTAAAGCAGGGCACAGAGGAGGCTCTCGATAAGTATTTTTTGAGTAGATGAAAATAAGGCAAATAAATAACTTTTCATGATGAAACTTGCCATGTACTACAACTCTCCTTGTACCTCTGTTTTTATTCCATTTATTTGAAAGTTTCATTTACTCAATTACATGCTAAACAATTAAGTTTTTTTAAAAAGTAAAATTATAGTAATCACTTCGCACTTTAGCTAAATAAGTACAAATGCACTTTGATTTGACAGAAAGACTGAGTGAATAATTTGTAACCATCTACTAACAAGATTTGAAAGAGACAGGTACTTAATAGTACTTTCAGACACATGATTTCTGCTCTGAATTTGCACTCACCCATGATTTCTGGGACTTTAGGGAGTAACAAATAGAAAATGCACCTACCTACCAGATTTTCTTCCCTGGAAGCAAAATAAAATAAATAAATTGACCAGTTTCTTACATATTCTTTCTGAAATATGCTATGAAGGTATTAGCAGATATGTATATATTTTTCTTTTTCTTGAACAATTTATAGCATATTATACTCACAGTTCTGTACCTTGTTTTCATTTTGTGATTTGTTTTTTTAATATATCTTGGAGCTTACTATTTTTTTTGGCTGCATAATAGCCCATTGTGCAACAGCATCTTATTTAAATAATCCTCTATATGCACATTCAGATTGCTCTCAGTCTTCTGCTATTATAAACAATGCTACAACCTGTACACATATCACTTCACACATATGTAAGTATGTCTGTAGGATAAATCCATAGATGTGTGTTTGGCTCTTATGACAATAAATGACACTCATCCTCACCCACATTCCAAGCCAATTAGGAGATAAGACGAAAGTGGCAGACAGATGATTAAAATGTCGCCTTTATTACTGATGAGAGCTGATGCCGAACCATGTGGCTTACATTTGCAGTTAAGAGAGCATCCCACTTCTGATTTCTTTCCATTTAATCATAGGCAACATTCTTCAAACATAGGTGTCCCCATGCAGGTTTTAGGAAGAAGATGGACTGAATGGAGCCTTCCCAGCTTATTCTTCACAAATTTAATAATTAGAGGAGTCACCCCTCCTTTCTTAGGGAGAAGCAAGTGAGGAGGAGGAGAGGCCAGAGGTATTTAGGAGAGCTACTTCAGCCTGGGAGTACACATCAAGAAACATTCTCACCCTAACAAAATACTCTTATGTTCAAAAGGATCTTCTTTTTGTAATTTTAATAAATTTTTCTCAGTTGTTTACCAGAAATGTGTCAATTTACACTCCTTCCAGGTAAGCATGGATATACACCCACGAATATAAGAAACTTAGCATAAGATACATGTTTTTCAATTATCCTTGGCCTATTCATGGCTCACTGCCTCAGAGGTTTTCTTGAATCTTCTTTCATTATTTTAAAATATAACACAGGAGATTTTTATTTTATTTTTGAGACCGTCTCACTCTCACCCAGGCTGGAGTGCAGTGGTGCTATCTTGGCTTACTGCAACCTCCACCTCATGGGTTCAAGTGATTCTCCTGCCTTAGCCTCCCAAGTTGCGCGGACTACAGGCATGTACCACCACACCCAGCTAATTTTTGTATTTTTAGTAGAGATGGGGTTTTGCCATGTTGACCAGGCTGGTCTCAAACTCCTGACCTCAGATGATCTGCTTGCCTCGGCCTCCCAAAGTGTTGGGATTACAGGTGTGAGCCACTGTGCCTGGCCCAGAATTTCAATTACAATGGCTTCACAGCATTTTAATGTCTGGCAGAGACTCTCAGTTGTCACAGTATCCAGTGATCCCATCTTCCTGTTTGAAACCAGACTCTCTAATAAGCTTTCACCCAGGCCTGTGGTTGCCCATCTTTGTGTGAATCTGCTATAGCACACACACATATAATGGTAAGGACTTTGACTTCAGCTCTGAGTGAAATGTGGAGTCATCACAGGGATGTGAACAGAGGAGTGACATCTTGTAGACTAACCTGTAACTATCTGTTCATAAGGAAAGCCTGGTAAAGTGCAAGGCAGTTCTCCAATCAAAGAACTGACTGCTAAGTAGCCCCAAGACTGGAAGTAAAGCTGCTGTACAAGTTAAGGACACTAGGCCACTGGAGAACTGGGCAGGGGGCTCTCCTTTCCCTCTCAAATTCTTCTCCACGTTTGGGGTTGTTGTTGTTGTTGTTGAGACAGGGCATTGCTCTGCCACCCAGGCTGGAGTGCATGGTGTGATCTCAGCTAATGCCAGCCTCAACCTCCTGGGCTCAGGTGATCCTCCTACCTCAGCCTCCCAAGTATGTGGAACTATAGGCACATGCCACTATGCCCAGCTAATGTTCTGTATTTTTTACAGAGTCAGGGTTTTGCCCTGTTGCCCAGGCTGGTCTTAAAATCCTGGCCTCAAGCAAACCACCCATTTTGGCCTCCCACAGTGCTGGGAAAACAGGCATAAGCCACTGTGTCTGGCCTAAATGTTTGGTTTTCATAGACAAGAAAGAGGGCAGAAAGTGGAAGGAGCCTGATGGTTTCCCATTCTGATTTTATGAGCCAGGATGCTGTGCTACTTCCACAGATGTTTTGTTATGTTTTAACAGTTGTTTTCTTGTCAAACTTTGAGCTTCCTCACTGAAAACAAATTTCAAAGTTTCACCTCATCCACTGTAATGGCCAAGAACTTATTTACTTATGATATATGGAATAAAAGCACAGCGCTTCATAGAAGGCGGATGTCACTATGGAAAGATGCCCAGTTAGAACTACTTTTCAAAGTATTACAGGTATGCAAGATGAAAAACTCAAATAGGAAATACAAAACTATAAAATAACACTTGAAGATTGCCGTTATATCCAGCCAAGACAGTAATGATACTTTCTGTTTTCTTTCTCTTTTTTTTTTGAGACAAGGTCTTGCTCTGTCACCCAGGCTGGAGTGCAGTGGCACAATCATAGCTGACTGCAGCCTATACCTCCTGAGTTCACACAAACCTCCCACCTCAGCCTCCTGAGTAGCTAGGACTACAGCTGTGTACCATCACACCTGGCTAATGTTTAATTTTTTTTTTTTTTAATTTGAGGCAGAGTCTTGCTCTGTTGCCCAGGCTGGAGTGCAGTGGTGCGATCTCAGCTCACTGCAACCTCCGCCTCCCAGGTTCCAGTGATTCTCCTGCCTCAGCCTCCCCAGTAGCTGGGATATAGGCATGCAGCACCATTCCCAGCTAATTTTTGTATTTTGGTATTTTTAGTAGAGACGGGATTTCCCCATTGGCCTGGCTGGTCTCAAACTCAGGTGATCTGCCTGCCTTGGCCTCCCAAAATGCTGAGATTACAGGTATGAGCCACCACTCCTGGCCTAATAAATTTTTTTTTTAAGGATGGGATCTCATTATGTTGCCCAGCCCAGTCTCAAAGTGCTGGGATTACAGGAATGAGCCACCACACCCACCAGTAATGATAATTTCTATTGGTCACAACTTTGGTTTAAATTTTCTAGTAAAACTTGGAACTCATAAAGGTATTCATTAATTGAACTACAAAAATAATCCATGGCAATGAGCAAAATGGGGAGAAGCTTGTAACTCTAATCACAAGAAAAGTGGTCATTTTCTTTAAAATATAAATCGTTCTTATAAACCAAGAAGAAAATCTCAACAATCCAAAAGGAAAACTTCTGAATGGAATTGGCACACAAAAGATACGACAGTTCACTCAAAAGGAAAGATAAAGATACTGAGCAATAAATTCAAAATTAAATCAAAGTAAGATACCGGTGGCACAAACTAAACACTTTGCTAACACTGTGGGGTAGGCTAGGGCAAATTCATATATTGCTTATAAGGGTATAAATTAATACTTCTTTGTATTTTACTTTCTCAGTAGCTCTAAAAATTTAAAAGAACCTAGGCTTTGGCCTAGTGAATCCACTCTAAAAAATTATCTCACAGATATGGTTCCTGTATATAGGTTAAATAAAAGACATTCACTCAATGAGCACTATTTATAAAAGCAAATGACTAAATCATCTATGGTCCATCAATAAGATTCTGGTGAAATTATGTTTCATCTATACATTGAAAAAGTATAGAGCAGTTAAAAATATAAGATAAATCTATATGCACAGACATATTCAAATCCTCTGCCACTGTAAACGAAAAATATGATCTGCATAACATGAATGGTGCAATATTATTTATGAAAAAGTATATTTGCTATATCTTTGATATGCATGTATTGCATAGAAAAGGTTTGCAAGGATGTAGACCCACTTTTTAACACTTCCTTTAAGAGGAACTGGATAAAGAGGTTTAGAATTTTTCCCTACTTTTCACAATATACATTTACTTATTTCACAAGGAGAACGTACGTACATGTTACATTTGTGGACAGAGAATAAAAATAATAAGTTAAGTGTGTCAGGCTCACAAAAGCCTTACCTGAAACTGCTACTGGGTGAACCCCAAGAAAAGTAAAATCTGTCACTCAGGACACATGGTATTTCTGTGCCATTTGTGTGTGGGAGAAACACCCAAATTCTCCCAATGAATTGTGAGTTCCGTAGGAGAGGCACGCATTTGATGGCCTTGAGGAATCGTCCCTTGTATTTGCTGAACCACTGACAGCCCAGGCACGCCTCAAACACACTTCAGATTCGTTGGGCTACCGGGCCAACCACGTGCTTCCAACGCCTCTTCCGCTTCCGGGCGCGCGGCCGGAGCTCGAGCAGACTCTGTTAGAACGTCTCCAGGAAACCGTCGGATGCGGCGGAGATGTGGGCCCTGCAGCCGCTTTTTCACCTGCTGTCCCGCCTGTGCTTCCTGGAAATGAGCTTCTGGTCTCTAGGGTCTCGGGGCAGCCGGTCCAGAGCCTGGGGCGAAGCGGGAGCTGGAGGCGGCGCCCAGGAAGAGGGACAGGACCACTGGCCAGAGTCGAGCCGGAGTCCGAGCGGAGTCGGTCCGAATCGGAGGGGAAGCCGGAGGCGGGCGGGGCCCAGACAGCGCAGTTCGAGGTCTGCGTCCAGCTCGGTGGAGGTCCCGGTGTGGGACAGGGACCAAATCAAGGCGGGGCTGGGCGTCAGGGCAGCCCCGCGAACCGCAACCGTTGCTGGAGCAGGGGCCGCAGCCACCCCGGCGTGGGAGGGGAAGGACGCACCCCTGCTGGGGCGAAACCCCTAGTCGGTAGCCGTCGGCCGGCGCCGCTGCCACCGGCCGCCTGAAGGGCCCGGTGTCCCGCGCCTACCAGTGACTGCGGTGGCAGGTGGGCCCGCACCCCCTCATCCTTCTCTGGCGCCCATAATGCTGCCGGAGGCGCTGGGCTCCAGCTTCGTTTACCTGCGCAAGGACAAGAAGACCTGGAGGAGCCGTGCACCCCGCGGAGAGCCCGACCAAGACTGAATGGGCTTCTTGCAGGGCCATTTCACTACAACCGACTCCTACCACTTCTCCGGAAGGAACCCCGAGGCCAATTTCGCCTCCATTCTGGTGGTCTCCCACAGCAGCTCATAGCGGGAACCAGACATCTTTGTCGACGTCAGTAAATTGGGCAGCGTGATGCAGGATCTGCAGGTCCCACAGGGAAACGGAAGCCAGATCCAGTACGAGCAGGTGTCCCTGAAGTACCAGACACTCTGTGTGTCCCCCCCCCAACGCACTCCTGCATGCCTGGCAGCATCACCTTCCCCATCTACAACCACAGCAGGCATCCCCTCTTCCTGACTGGCTTCTTTGGAGGACACATCTTCAGGGACAGACTAGGGATGGGCCAGTTAGTTCTGCGGGCCAAAGCCATGTGGCTGCAGTACTACCTGAAGACCAAGCACCTGGAGGACAACGTACAGAGCAAGCAGTGGCTCACCCATTTCCTCCACCAATTTAACAACATTAAGAACTGTCTGAAGAAAATTGAAGTACCTGTGGCAGTTCAGGTTTACAAGGAGGCCAGGAGAAGGTGGCAGGGATGAGAAAGACTTGCTCCGAGAATCATAACAAAAGCACTGCGTGTCTACTTCAAGAGGTCCTTGCCTCAAAGCTGGGTTTGCTCTACTGTATTTGGTACTTAATCCAACTCTGAAATTAACACCTGCAGATACCAGGAATCGTGAATTCTTGGTAAAGTTCAAGTCGATAACACAAATCCTGTGTCCACCAGATGGAGCTGTTCAGTACAGACACTGATGATCTTCATGTTTAATTTTGGGGTTTCTAACCATATTACAGTGCTTTGAAATTCTACTTTTAGCTGAAGTCTTCACTGGTTTTGGAGAGTCCTCAAAACCTGCTTGGTGCTCGCCGAGGATATTTTTTGTGGCAAGTAGTCCACTTTACATTGCTTTCCAGACAACTGGAATTTGAGGCAACTTCTGTGATGGTGATACTTTTGTTTCTGTTTGCAGTCACATCATGCTATTGTTGCTGCAAGTTCTGGATCAAAAGTGTCATCTGTGAACCTCAAGAGCAGGCTGGACTTGCCCACCCCACTCTCACGAAGATGAGGATCTTTAGGGTGGTCAGTATGTCCTTGTCCATCCTGACCCTGTTCCACTCTGAGCCCAGCTGGCCACCCTGGGGTCCACCTCTAAACCCTTCAGCAGCTTTAGCAGTTTCATAAAACCAGTTGTATGCTATCATTTTAGTGAGGCTGAGTAAATATTTGGATTCATGGGGCTTCTTAACTGTGTGTAATTCCTGTCTCAAACTTTCTTAGAGAAGTTTCTTCTTGTTCAAGGAAACAAAGCTTATGGGCTCCGTTACGTTGTCTTCCTAACTTTATTTATTTATTTATTTATTTATTTATTTTTAAGCCTACAGCACCCGGTATTCCCAGGCAGTCTCCCATCCAAGTACTAACCAGGCCCGACCCTGCTTAGCTTCTGAGATCAGATGAGATTGGGCACGTTCAGGGTGGTATGGCCACAGACTTCCTAACTTTTTAAAAAAGCAGATATAAAAGGGAATAGACTTTTTTTTTTTTTTTTTCTTTTTTGAGACTGAGTCCCACTCTGTCTCCCAGGCTGGAATTCCGTGGCACGACCTCAGCTCACTGCAACCTCTGCTTCCTGGGTTCACGCGATTCTTCTGCCTCAGCCTCCTGAGTAGCAGGGATTATAGGCATGTGCACCACGCCTAACTCATTTTTGTATTTTCAGTAAAGACAGGGTTTCACCATGTTGGTCAGGCTGGTCTCAAACTCGACCTTGTGATCTGCCCACCTTGGCCTACCAAAGTGCTGGGATTGCAGATGTGAGCCACTGCACCCAGCCAGAATAGACATATTTTTAAACCAATAACTTTGTGTTAAAAATACTGGAAAATACTTTTATTTATTTTTTGATTGGACCTCCTAACATGTTGACAAGGCAGAAATGTTATCTGGAAGAGCCTTTTTAAAGCTGAGCCTCTGACAATAAATGCCTTATACTAGGAATTGGAGAACAGAAAAGCAAAAGGAAGTGCTAGTAAAGATCATGCTTTAAAGACCTCCAGAAACTATGAAGGACCCCTCGCTGAAGAGTACTCCAATATGATGTTCCTTGAAATGGATGTGAGTGACTGTCAGGATGTTGCATCAGAGTGTGAAGTCAAATGCATGCTAATCTTCCTGTTTTGTTTTGTTGAGACAGGGTCTCACTCTGTCACCCAGGCTGGAGTGCAATTGCACAATCTCAGCTCACTACAACTGCTGCCTCCAAGGCTTAAGCGACCCTCCCTTAAGCAGGTGGATCACCTGAGGTCAGGAGTTCAAGACCAGACTGACCAATATGGTGAAACCCCATCTCTACTAAAAATACAAAAATTAGCCGGGAATGGTGGTACGCACCTGTAGTCCCAGCTACTTGGGAGGCTGAAACAGGAGAATCATTTGAACCCCAGAGGCGTGGAGATTGCAGTGAGCCAAGATCATGCCACTGCACTCCAGCCTGGGTGACAGAGCAAGACTCCATCTCAAAAAAAAAAAAAAAAAAACAGCCTGGCCAACATGGCAAAATCCTGTCTCTACAAAAATTAGCCAGGCATAGTGGCACTTGCCTATTCTCCCAGCTACTTGGGAGGCTGAGGTGCAAGAATTTCTTGAGTCTGGGAGGCAGAGGTTGCAGTGGGCTGAGATCGTACCACTGCACTACAGCCTGGGTGACAGAGAGAGACTCTGTCTCAAAAAAATAAATAAAAATAAAATCTGGAATTATTAAAAATTCATGCCCAAACTGCTTGTTTTCATTGTAAATCGTTCTATTATAAGGACACATGCACACGAATGTTCATTGCAGCACTGTTTACAATAGCAAAGACTTGGAACTAACCCAAATTCCCATTGATGATAGACTGGACAGGGAAAATGTGGCACATATACACCATGGAATACTATGCAGCCATAAAAAACAATGAGTTCGTGTCCTTTGTAGGGACATGGACGAGACTGGAAACCACCATTCTCAGCAAACTGACACAAGAACGGAAAATCAAACACCGCATGTTCTCACTCATAGGCAGGTGTTAAACAATGAGGACACGGACACAGGGAGGGGAGCATCACACACTGGGGTCTGTTGAGGGGAACTAGGGGAGGGACAGCGGGGTGGGGAGTTGCAGAGGGATAACATGGGCAGAAAGGCAGCAAACCACACTGCCATGTATGTACCTAGGCAACAATCTTGCATGTTCTTCACATGTACCCCCAAACCTAAAATGCAATAAAATATAAAAATAAAATCTGGAATTATTAAAAATTAATGCTCAAACTGCTTGTTCTCATTGTTATTCTAAGAATGGGGTGTGTGTGTCTGTGTGTGTGATGGAATAAAGCAATGGGTTATAATGTGGTATTCTAATTAGATCATCCCAGGTGACCTTGAGAACCAGAATACATTCTGCGGGAAAAGGGGCTACCTATAGTTTTAAGATGCTTATGCCATTTCCCTGACAATGCTAGTACCTTAAACATGTTAAATTCTAATACCCCCTCTCCTGCTTTTGTGTTATGTATTTTTTTTTCTAATTCTTAGAATTGTTTACTAGTAGAGACAGGGGGCTCACTATATCGCCCAGGCTGGTCTCAAATTCCTGAGCTCATGGAATCCTCCTGCTTTGGCCTTTCAAAGTGCTGGGATTACAGGCATGAGCCACCACACCCAACCTGTGTTATTAAGTATTTTAATTTTAGGTTTAGAGACAGTGAACAATCCAGTAGCAATAAGCATCCCTAGTCTCCAGACTATAGTCTTTAGTGAGAAATGCCATTTCACTAGGGCTGCTTAGACAAATAGTTCATTCCAGGTTTGAGGCAGGAATTGTACAAAATGGGCCAGAAGCATCATGTTATACAAGATAGCAAAGAAGCTAACAAAAACTATTAGGGTTTTAACTAAAGTAATTGGAAACACAGGGAAAATGTGGCACAAATACACCATGGAATACTATGCAGCCATCAAAAACGATGAGTTCGTGTCCTTTGTAGGGACATGGATGAACCTGGAAACCATCATTCTCAGCAAACTGATGCAAGAACAGAAAATCGAACACCGCATGTTCTCACTCATAGGCGGGTGTTGAACAATGAGAACACATGGACACAGGGAGGGGAGCACTACACACTGGGGTCTGTCGGGGGGAAATAGGGGAGGGACAGCGGGGAGTGGGGAGTTGGGGAGAGAGAGCATGGGGAGAAATGCCAGATATAGGTGATGGGGAGGAAGGCAGCAAATCACACTGCCATGTGTGTACCTATGCAGCAATCTTGCATGTTCTTCACATGTACCCCAAAACCTAAAATGCAATAAAAAAAAAAAAGTAATTGGAAACAATCTGCAGAGGCTTCCACTGGCTCAAGATGGAATAAATCATGCATGAATAAGAGTCACTCCAATTGACTGAAAAAAATGCCAGGTATGTTTAAATTAGTGATTAAAAAATAAATGATTAATGATTTTAAACCTAATAAATCATGTTTGGAGGATGCTAAAAACTATTTTGCAAACTGGTAAAGGGAAGAATGAAGCAATCAATGCACCTTTCCTACACAAACTATAACTCTGAGCAAACAACTAGTAAATGGGGGAACATCTCTTTATAGAAGTATTTGAACAAATACACAAAGACGAGACAATAGCATTGGAAATCACCATTTTGCAATCCTTAATGAATTAAAGATCTAGGATTGATCATCTATGGCTGCAAAAATCACAGCCAACCAGATGTTAGGTATCATTTTTTTGTTGTTGTTGTTTTTAATATGGAGTATCACTCTGTTGTCCAGGCTGGAGTGCAGCGGCACCATCTTGACTCACTGCAATCTCCACCTCCCAGGTTCAAGTGATTCTCCTGCCTCAGCCTCCCAAGTAGCTAGGTTACAGGTACCTGCCACCATGCCTGGCTAATTTTTTTGTATTTTTAGTAGAGATGTTCACCATGTTGGCCAGGCTGATCTCAAATTCGTGAACTCAAGTGATCTGCCTGCCTCAGCCTCCCAAAGTGCTGGGATTACAGGCATGAGCCACCGTGACTGGCCCAGATAGGTATCTTTTGATAAACACATCACCTATGAAGTAGTCTAGACAAAAACCAAATCAAACCTAAAATCTGATTAGGCCTCTATATCTAAGTACCAACTTACAGGAAATACAGAGAACAGAGGAATGTGCTAATCTATACAACACAAATCAGTAAAATGCCAACATTGAAAAAATAGGATATATGATCAAGGTTCTTCAACAAATACATTGCCAGGAGTTGAAATAAAGAAGAGATGGATGAGGAATTTATAGAATAAGAGAGCTAAAAGACAAAATAAAGCAAAGTTAAATACAGTATTTAGAGATTTAGAGTTAGGTGATGTAGTGAGTTGAATGACTTCCCCCTCCCCTTGCAAATATGTCCACATCCTACTCCCTGGAACCTATGAATGTTACCTTAATTGGGAAAAGAATCTTTGTAGATGTAATTAAGGATCTTAAGAAAATCATCCTAGAGGCCAGGTGCAGTAGCTCACACCTATAATCCCAGCACTGAGAGGCCAAGATGGGCGGATCACAAGGTCAGGAGATAGAGACCACCCTCACCAACATGGTGAAACCCCGTCTCTACTGAAAAAATTAAAAAATTAGCTGGGTGTGGTGGTATGTGCCTGTAATCCCAGCTACTTGGGAGGCTGAGGCACAAGAATTGCTTGAACCCAGGAGGCAGCGGTTGCAGTGAGCCGAGATTGCACCACTGCACTGTAGCTGGTGAGAGTGAGAATCCGTTTCAAAAAAAAAAAAATCATCCTAGATTATCCAGGTGGCCCTAAATCCAATGACAAGTGTCCTTATAAGAGGCAGAGGGAGGCTGGGTGCAGTGGCTCACGCCTATAATCCCAAAACTTTGGGAGGCCGACGCGGGTGGATCACAAAATCAGGAATTTGAGACCAGCTAGCCAATATGGTGAAACCCCATCTCTACTAAAAATACAAAAATTAGCCAAAAGCAGTGGCAGGCACCTGTAATCCCAGCTACTTAGGAGGCTGAGGCAGAAGAACTGCTTAAACCTGGGAGGTCGAGGTTGCAGTGAGCCAAGATTACACAATCTAGCCTGGGCAAGACTCTGTCTCTTTTCTTAATCTTTTTTTTTTTTTTTTTGAGATGGAGTTTTGCTCTTGTTGCCCAAACTGGAGTGCAATGGCACAATCTCCACTCACCACAACCTCCGCCTCCCAGGTGAAAGCGATTGTCCAGCATCAGCCTCCAGCGTCGCTGGGATTACAGGCCAGCTTCAAGCGATTCTCCTGCCTCAGTCTCCCGAGTAGCTGGGATTACAGGCATGTGCCACCATGCCCAGCTAATGACTCCACCTCAAAAAACAAACAGAGAGAGCCAAGATGGCTGACTACTAGCAGCTCAGGATGGTAGCTCCCAGAGAAAGCGCACAGAACGAGAGGACGCCACACTTTCAGACCAATTTTTGTTGCTTACGGACTAGGAGATTCCCAGCAGAGGAGCCCCACGGGTCGCTAGCGTGACTCTTATGGCCGGCGTGGCGGTTTTGCTGGCGCTTTGTTGTGGCGGTTCTTGGTGCAGAGTAAACGGGACTAGGTCCCCTTTTGATTGACGTTTGGATCTCTGGGAAAGCACAGTCGCCTATTTACATGATTCAAATAAGGATTCAAGAGGGAAGCCAGACCAGAGATCCCCGAGCAGAAAAGCACCACGAATCTTAATGCTGCTGTTTTAGCTGGCGCAGTGGGTTGCTCAGATTTCAGCATTGGGAATCAACAAGCTGGACGTCCACTCAGAGACCTAAACTGAAAGTTGGCAATTACAGAGATGACAGGTGGATAAAATTACAATGACGGGAAGAAACCAGTGTAAAAAGGCTGAGAATACCCAGAAGCAGAATGCTTCTCCTTCTACAGGGGATCACAGCTCTTCACCATCAAGGGAACAAGGCCTGATGGAGAACAAGTGCGTTCCATTAACAGAATTAGGCTTCAGAAGGTGGATAATAAGGAGCTTTTGTGAGCTAAAGGAACATGTTCTAACCTAATGTAAAGAAACTAAGAACCTTGAAAAAAGGCTTGATGAAATCCTAATGAGAATAGACATTTTAAAAACAAATATATGTGAATTATTGGAACTGAAGAACACAATAAGAGAACTTCGTTAAATATGCACAGGTTTTAACAGTCGAATTGATCAAGCAGAAGAAAGGATATCAGAGGTCCAAGACCTACTTAATGAAATGAAATGAGAAGACAGGATTCGAGAAGAAAAAGTAAAAAGGAATGAGCAAAGTCTCCAGGAAATATGGGACTATATGAAAAGACCTAGTTTACGATTGATCGGTGTACTCGAATCTCATGAAGAGAATGAATCAAAGTTGGAAAATATTTTTCAGGATATTATTCAGGAAAACTTTCCTAACCTAGTAAGGCAGGACAATACTCAACTCCGGGTGATCCAGAGAACACCACAAAGATATTCCTCAAGTAGACCAACTCCAAGACATATAATTGCTAGATTCACTAGGGTTGAAATAAAGGAGAAAATTCTAAGGGCAGCTAGAGAGAAAGGTCAGATTACCCATAAAGGGAAGCCTATCAGACTCAACAGCAGATCTCTCAGCAGAAACCCTACAATCTAGAAGAGAATGGGGGTCAATATTCAATATCCTCAAAGAAAAGAATTTTTAACCCAGAATCTCATATCCTGCCAAACTAAGCTTCATAAACGAAGGAAAAATAAAATTTTTTGTGAACAAGCAAGCACTCAGAGATTTTATCACCACCAGGTCTGTTTTACAAGATCTTCTGAAAGGAGCAATACAAACAGAAAGGAACAACCAGTATCAGTTATCTCAAAAATTCATCAAAATATAAAGAGTATCTCCATAATGAATTTACATCAAATAATGGGCAAAAAAGCTAGTTAGCATTCAATTACAATATTGAACTCACAAATATTGATATTAATCCTAACCTTAAATGGATACAATGCCCTAATTAAACTCACAGAAAGGTAAATTGAATAAAAAGTTAAAATCCATCGGTACATAGTATCCAGATCCAACTCACAACGATACACAAAGACTTAAAATAAATGGATGGAGGAAGATTTACTAATTAAATAGAGAGCAAAAAAAACAAACAAAAAAAACAGGAGTTGTAACTCTTGTCTCCGATAAAATAGACTTTAATAGTAATAAAGACTAAAAGAAACAAAGAAGGATATTACATAATGGTAAAAGGATCAATGTAACAATAGGAGTTAAAGATTATAAATATATACGTACCTAATATAGGAGCACCCAGATATATGACAAGTTTTTATTGACTTACAAAGAGATTTGGACTCCCGCACAATAATAGCGGGAGATTTTGACATTGTATTGTTAATTAATATTATATATTCTGAAAGTGACTATATAATAGGAAGTGAATTACTCTTTAGCATTTGCATAGTATCTCACAGACCTAAATGAAATATTGGTTGACTGTTTGTTATTTTCTTCCCTTATTCCTTCCTGTCTCTGTTGTTAAGTACAATTGACGGCATAAAAGAGGTTTTTAATACCTTTTTAAGATTGCATTCCAGCCTGGGCAATAGAGCAAGAATTCTGTTCTCTCTCCCACTTTTTCTTTCTTCTTTTTTCCTTTCATTAAAAAAAAAAAAAAAAAGGTAGAGGGAGATTTCACACAGATGGAAGAGGAGGGGACAATGTGACCAGGGAGCAGAAGTGATGTGACCACAAGTCAAGGAATGCCAGCAGCCACTGGAAGCTGGAAAAGAATGGATTCTTCCCTAGATTCCCCTGGGGTATAGCCCTACTAGCACTTTGTTTTCAGACCTCTGGGCTCCAGAACTTTGAGAGAACATACTTCTGTTGCCATTGAGTTTAATTTACAGCAGCCACAGGATGCTCATAATACAGGTGGATAATATCCAAGAGAAAGAAAACAAAGCCCATAGTGAAAACAGATTATTGACAAGGGTTCGGGAGGTACATGTGGAGGGTCTGGGGTAGTTGGCAAGGTCTTCTCTCCTGACATGGATGCCAGTTGCAAGGTAGTTGCCCTTTAATAACTCCTTAAGCTGTATGTTTGTCTCATGTGGATTTCTGTACTTGTATCATATTTAACAGTAAAAAAAGTTTTCAGAAAATCATACCACAACTAGTAAAGCTCTTATCTCAAATGTCTGCCTGTGCACAAAGAGGGCCTGTATTCTCTAGACTGGGAAGAAGGTGATGGTCAAGCTGTCAGGAGGGAAAAGCTATAAAGATTTAGAGGAGGGCTGCAGAAACACACCTTCAGGAAACTGCAAATACCACTTTTATGTATCTATCTGTCCAGGAAAGAACTAGAAACAGAGTTTGTGAACTTTCAAATGAAAGGTGTATTTCGCAAGTCTCTGCTACAAGTGTTCACAGATTACACATGCCCAGCCTGACTTTTAAATGCCAGTGAACAAAGGTTGGGGATAGGGGTGGATAATAATTAGCTACACCCTATTAAGCCTGATGGATACAGTGCTGGTATTTCAGATTCTCCAACGAGGACCTTTGTAGGTACTTGTAGGTATACAATCTTGTGGTCTGTTTTGAATTTCAAAGGTAAAAGTTGAAATGTTGGCAATCTTATGTATCCAATGGGGCACAGTTTGTAGTGACTCTTCCTAAACCAGCTCAGAACACCCTTAGGATGCAGCCAGTTGGAATCTACAATATTCACTGAAGGTTTGGGCAAGAGGCTCAACACCTGTCCAGTGAGGCCCCCAAAAGAACATTACCTTTTAACTCAGAGGGCCCAGGTATGAGTTTAACAGTCTATGACTCACAACTTCAAAATACCATCGAAATTCAATTCAGAGCTCAAGACTGTATGATAATGCCCCGGGTTATGAGAAGACAGTCCTGTTGACCGTATTTTTATATTCATTGCTATATAGTCCATAAAATTTGTGTTATAAATTGCTCTTTTCTTGCATTTTTATAATTTCTTTACTAAAGATTATTGTATTTTGTTTTTCAAATTTTAGGTTTGGGGGCACATGTGTAGGTTTGTTATACCGGTAAATTTGTGTCATGGGGGTATGTTGAACAGATTATTTCATCACCTAGGCATTAGCCTAGTATGCAACAGCGTTTTTTTGTTTTGTTTTTTAGGCACAGTCTCACTCTGTTGCCCAGGCTGGAGTCCAGTGGCATTATCTTGGCTCACTGCAGCCTCTGCCTCCCAGGTTCAAGCAATTCTCATGTCTCAGCCTCCCGAGTAGCCGGGATGATAGGCATGCACAACCATGCCTGGCTAATTTTTGTATTTTTAGTAGAGACAGGGTTTTGCCATGTTGGCCAGGTTGGTCTTGAACTCCTGACCTCAAGTGATCTGCCCACCTTAGCCTCCCAAAGTGCTGGGGTTACAGGTTTGAGCCTCTCTGCCTGGCCCTAATAGTTATTTTTTCTGCTCCTCTCCCTCTTCCAATCCTCCACCCTCAAGTGTCTGCTGTTCCCTTGTGTTCATGGGTTTTCATAATTTAGCTCCCACTTAAAAGTGAAAACATACAGTATTTGGTTTTCTGTTCCTGCATTAGTTTGGTAATAATAATAGCCTCCAGCTCCATCCATGTTCCCACAAAAGACATGACCTTACTTTTTTAAGGTTGCATAGTATTCCATGGTGTATGTACACCACATTTTCTTTTTGCAGTCTGTCACTGATAGACATTTAGGTTGATCCCATGTCCTTACTATTGTGAACAGTGCTGCAATGAGCATTTGCATGCATGCGTCTTTATGGTAGAATGATTTTATTCCTTTGGGTATATGTGTAACCAGTAATGGGATTGCTGGGTCAAATGGTAGTTGGTTTTAGCTCTTTGAGGAGTCACCACACTGCTTTTCACGATGGTTGAAACTAATTTACACTCCCACTAACAGTATATAAATGTCCCCCTTTCTCCACAACCTCACCAGCATCTGTAATTTTTTCATTTTTTAGTAATAGCTATTCTAACTGGTGTGAGATGATATCTCATTATAGTTTTGATTTGCATTTTTCTAATCATCAGTGATACTGAGCTTTTTTTTATATGCTTATTGGCTGCATGTATGGCTTTTGAAAAACGACTAGTATATATTATTAGGTGGTGCTTTATTTATTACCTTCAATAAAAATGAAAATTCCTCTCATTTAATTTCTTGACAATAGAATTAATTTCATATTGAACCTTTTTTTTTTTTTTTTTTTTTTGAGACAGAGTCTCACTCTGTCACCCAGGCTGGAGTCCGGTGGCATGATCACAGCCACTGCAACCTCAAACAGCTGGGTTCAAGTGATCCTCCCACTTCAAACTCTTGAGTAGCTACAACTACAGGCATGTACCACTATGCCCAGGTAATGTTTTGGACTTTTTTGTAGAGACAGAGTTGCACAGGCTTGTCTTAAATTCCTGGCCTCAAGTAGTCCTCCAGTCTGGGCCTCCCAAAGTGCTGGGATTATAGGTGTGACCACCATGCCTGGCCTAATGAAGCTTTAATGTAAGTCTTGATCATTTATAACTTTATAAAAAATATTATTTTCTTACACTGCTCTATTTCTTAGTTGTTAAACAATAATTGCTATAGCTAAAACACCTTGTGAAATACTTAATATTATTAAATACTTTGGGTTGTCTTATATAGATTGACATTTAATAATAATTGGGCCAGGCACAGTGGCTCATGCCTATAATTCCAGCACTCTGGGGGGCCGAGATGGGCAGATCACTTGAGGTCAGGAGTTCAAGACCAGCCTGGCCAATACGGTGAAACCTCGTCTCTATTAAAAATACAAAAATTAGCTGGGGGTGGTGGCAAGTGCCTGTAATCCCAGCTACTTGGGAGGCTGAGGCACGAGAATTGCTTGAACTCAGGAGGCAGAGGTTGCAGTGAACTGAGATCACACCACTGCATTCCAGATTGGGCAACAGAGCAAGACTTCATCTTGGAATAATACTAATAATAATTGGCAAAGAAATTATATTAAAAAAACTTCTTATAGTAGCCTCAAGAAAGATGAACTCTATCATGTTGAGTCTTTCTATCTCTCTCCTAGGAGCAAAAATCTTTTTTTTTTTTGCTAGAAGACCAGCCCCCTAGAACCCTTCTTCTAATATCTTGGAGGTTAGAACTGCTTCACATACATTCCTCCACCAAACACTGGCAAAAAGGATGGAATATCCATAATTGGCTTACGGTAATTAAGATTCAAGTTACATGGCTTCCTAATAAGCAAAAAGACCTAGGGGTCTTGATAATCCACATCTCTGACACAATTAGTCACTTGTCTTGCATTAAATTTTGTTTCCAGCCCTTGGCAGAATGGTCTAATAGTCAATGACCCTGTCACCAACTTTTTTTTTTTCTAAACCTACTTTCTGTCTTCCACTCCTCAGGAGTTCCTGACACCCATCATTGTTTTTTGTCTTTGTTTCTTTCTTTTTCTTTTCATTCTCTTTCTCCCTCTTTTTCTCTTTCTGTTTGTCTGTCTGTCAGAATCTCCTCTCAGATCAAAGGAAATTGCAAAAGTCAGGATAAGACAATATATTACTATCTGTGGTATGCAGAATAATGGCCCCCTAAAGATGTCTATAGTGAAACCTGTACCACACTTCTATCCTGAAGATTATTTTATAAATAAAATAAATTTGTATTATTTTAAGCTATAAGTTTGTGGTAATTTCTTACAGAAGCAATAGAAAACCAATACACTTTCCAAAAATATTTACATTTTAACAAGGGATAAGCCCTTGCTTGACGTAGCACTTTTTTGTTTGCAAGAGACAGAAACTCAACTCAAAACAAAAAAGGATCTATTGGGTCACATCCCCAAACTGTGGGAAAGACAGGAATGGAACTGTGTGAGGAAGGCCTAGAACCAAGACATTATCATCATCCCCCATCCCCAGTCACTGAGCATCTGTATCTGTTCTCTTTACTCATACCAGCTTAGTCCCAATAGCAGGGAACTTGGCCAAGCATAGCTCTGGATCTGCCCCATGACTCAAACACCTCCCATTAGGCCCCACCTCCAATCCTGGGGATGAAATTTCAACATGAGGTTTGGAGGGGAAGAATTTCCAAACCAAAGCATTGCACTCCTGGCCCCCAAAACTGATGTCCTTCTTACATGTAAAGTATAATCATCCACCTCAATGGTCCCAAATGTCTTAAGTTGTTTCAGCACCAACTCAAAAGTCCAAAGTCCAAAATCTCATCTGAGATTCAAAACCAGTTCCTTTCAGCTACGAGCGTGTAAACTAAAAAGCAAGTTATTTACTTCCAAGATACAATGGTTCTACAGGCATTCCCATGTCAAGCATCTCCCATGTCAAAAGGGAGAAATCAGTGAAAAGAAAGGGGTAATAGGCCCCATGTGTGTCTAAAACCCAGCAAGGCAGACATTAAATCTTAAAGCTCCAAAACAGTCTCCTATGACTCCATGTCCCACCACCTGGGCACACTGATGGATCCTGAGGCCTTGAGCAGACCCATCTCCATGGCTTTTCTGGGTGGAGCCCATGTGGCTACTCTCATAAGGTGGAGTCAAATGCCAGAGGCTTTTCCAGGCTGCAGGTGCACACTGCTGGTGGGGTCTATCATTCTGGGGGCTGGAGGGCAGTGGCTCTCTCGCAAATCCACTAGGCATTACTCTAGCAGAGGCTGGCTGTGAGGGGGCTGACTCTTCAAGCAGCCTTCTGCTTGGGCACCAAGGCTTTCCAATAAACCCTCTGAAATCTGGGTGGAAGCCACGTCTCTGTAGCTCTTGCATTCTGTGGGCCCACAGGATTAACACCATGTGGATACCACCAAGGCTTCCAGCTTGTGCCCTCTGAAGCAGCAGCACAAAT
Source organism: Plecturocebus donacophilus (assembly GCA_004027715.1). Classification (NCBI taxonomy): domain Eukaryota; kingdom Metazoa; phylum Chordata; class Mammalia; order Primates; family Pitheciidae; genus Plecturocebus; species Plecturocebus donacophilus. The sequence continues at coordinate 845 of PVKP010026572.1, read as the reverse complement.
ATTATCCAGGGATCCTGGGGTCATTTGAGCCACAGCTGCTCCAGCCTGGGAGCAGCATCCTGAGGCAGTGAGGAGAGCAGTGGTCCCCTGGTCCTGTCCCCGCAAACCAATCTGTCCTAACACCCCTAGGCCTGTGATGGGAAGAGTGGCTGCCCAGCAGAAATTTCTATTTGTGAAACGCCTTTGTGGCCTTTTCCGCATTGTCTTGACTATTAGTACCTAGATCCCTTTTAGTCACTCTAAACTCTTTAGCAACCTGTGGCTCCAGCTTGACCATACCCTTGGATTCCTCTCCTGAAAATATTCTTTCTTTCTCTATTACATGACCAGGCTGAGAATTTCCCAATATTTTACATTCTGCTTTTAATTATAAATTCCGTCTTAAAGTCATTCCTTTGCTGCTGCAATTCAACATATGCTGTTAAAAGTAACCATGCCACTTCTCGACTGCTTTGCTGCTTAGAAATTTCTTCTGCCAATTACCCTATGTTTGGTCTTCCACAAAGCCCTAGGACATGGACGCAATGCAGCCACGTTCTTTGCTGTGCTGTAACATGAATGATCTCTGCTTCAGTTCCTCATTTCCACCTGAAACCTTGTCAACATGGCCTTTATAGTCTATATATATATATATTTTAAAAGAATAAAAGAGAGAAAGAAAGAGGAAGAGATTTTAGAAAAAGAGAGAAAAGGAGAAAGAAAGAAACAGCAAAAGGAAGAAAAAAAAGAATGAAAGAGAGAAAGAGGAAGAGATTTTAGAAAAGGAGAGAGAAAGAAACAGCAAAAGAAAGAAAAAAAAAAGAATGAAAGAGAGAAAGAAAGAGGAAGAGAAAGAGGGAGAGAGA